>VIAA01000314.1:0-21759 GCA_015776775.1 Magallana hongkongensis
GATATAGTCCATGCCTGGCATGGACTAACCCTTTTGCGCATGCGTTAAATTCGAGTTTAGCTAATTTGGCCTAATCTGTAAAAAAAAAAGTTAGACCAACAAAATTACGATGTTTGTGAAGTATTACGCAAATTCAAAAGAATACACAAATTCCACTGCGTTGTCAGACTTCCACCGATATCGCAAGCTGCAAAATGTACACACGTAATCACCTATAAACTTCCATACGATAATATAATACAGCCTCGAACATCGTCACCAGAACTTTATGTTACCAGAAATTAACACCGGTGTTGACAGCGATCATAATATCCACAGCAGTGTACAGATATACATCCAGTATCTCGCTAAAACGCCACGATGTGTAAACACAGCCATTTCCATTTACTTCCAGATGCAGACTACAGAAAATCATCGTCACTTTTCAATTTCTGACGTCACGCACTCGATATTTCCCGAACTTTTTTCTGTACAGGCACTGCACAAATATCAAAGCCTACCAATATCGAAGAAGTGCGTTTATAATTATTGCACTGAATTAAACTTGTAAGCAAAAATCATAATTCAGTACTGATGTAGTTATTGATTCTAATGAGAAAACGAAAGTTAATACAAGGCTTTAGTACATAAGTGCTGTAAAGCGTAATATGCTTTTATTCTGTTAATGTTCATCTCGTAACGATCATATTTATTTATTTTTTATAACAGGGGATACTCAACATCATAGCCGACATTAGTAAGGTCACGGTTCTAGAAAAACCATGAACCACTATGCAATAACCTTCATTTAAAACTTGAAAAATCAGGATCCGCCCATGCATTTGTCTGTCAATAAAACCACCTTTTTAGTGTGCAACTCAGGCAAAATCAACTTCAATATGACGTAGTTCAACTGTTACGTCATGTAGCTGGGATCCGAGATCCGATCAGTGATGAAAACTAACAGCGATGCATGTGAGAGAGAGAGAGAGAGAGAGAGAGAGAGAGAGAGAGAGAGAGAGAGAGAGAGAATTATTACAAACAGCTACCGGAGAAAGAAACATGAATCCACCATTCTTGTATTTTTTCTTGGTGGTCGCCCGCGCTAAGATATGTGGGTTTTCTCCAGGCACTCCCGCTTCCCCCCCATACCAATGACCCCCTCGCTCTAAAATCTGTGGCAATGAAAGATATTAATTTAAATTGTATAGCTTATAAATTATCAACCGTTGTGAAATAAATAAAGTTCAGTTTCAGTTTTTATCTTCCGAGCTCCTGAAAAAAAAAGACAAGAAATGAAAATTGTCAACACTATTTTAATGACTTTATTCCCCCTCCGTTTTATTTTGACTGAAGACTTTAAAATCATTCCCACAAGATCTTGGACTTGCGGTAGGACGCAACTACCTTTTTCTTGCGTAAAAAAAATGAAAATGACGCTGGTTTCAAGCGAAATATACACCGATTGAGTAGTCTTAGCTCAAATGCGAGACAAATCTTGTTGATTTCATGTGCATACATGTATAACGATAATATACATGTATGTACAATGTACATGCATATACTATATATATATATACACACGTATAACTATAATATTTGCTTAGTCTATTATTCATTTTACAAAATCCAGTAACAAACTTGTATTACTAGTATTTGCTTTGCATGCAAACAACTTCTAACAATTTTTAATTTAAAAGGAGGTTTAAATTCTTATACATGTAGGCGAAGCGTATGGGAAAGCGCGAAGCGCCCATTGTATTATAAATACTAGTATACCATAAGAACGTGTATCCCACTGCATCCCCCTGGGGCGCCCCCTCCAAATCACGATACATACAGAGTGTAAACTGTACTCCCTTGTACAATTTGTACAGTGCTGTTTGCAGTTATTGGTTAGCTTGTAGGCCTATCGAACAAAGCTGCATGGACTGATCATGGCATCAAAAGTTTACATCGGAAAGTGATTGCATTGAAAAAGGAATGGTTTAATGTATCTTATTAATACCTGACAATTAATTCTTTTATAAAATTATAAACAAATCGTGTGTGCATTTACATGTACTTTGATAAAAGGAAAATATGGATCCATCTGCACTCCATCGTTGGATGATAAATCAACAACTTGACCACCCTTGAATTGCCGGCGATGTCTGCCCCTTTCACTGAGATGAGCATCAATGTGGACATTCAGGAGGATTACATTCAATCTTTTTGTCAGACTGTTCTGTGCCAGTTTAGCAACTGATTTGAAATGCATGTACCAGAAAATGACCCGCAATATTTTAATGCGGTGATGTCATGAGTTCGAATTCCGCTGGGGCTTTTACAATTTTTCCCTTTGAACAGTTTTTAAAACGTATTTTTTGGTCAAATATTGTGAAATTTAAAAGTTCTAAAACGGTGAAACTATTTTGATTGTTGTGTGATCTTATCCACATTTATAATGACAGGTGCTTCATACCACCTTAAAAAACCTTATTTTTCTTTCTTTTCTTTTTTTTACTATTAATCAACTTGGCATAGAAATAGTAGTCAAAGTTTAAAATTTAACAAGTATCACATGAATAAAATATGTTTTTGTCAATTCAGAATTGCTGGTCCATGATTCATGAGTCTATTCAGCATTTTTAAAACAAGAACATTAATGTTGGATTTTTTAAAACCAAAGTGACCTAATGATAAGATATTTGGGTTTCAAAGTATGTTTTTGAAATATTGTTTGCCTAATTTGTCTCTCTTATGACGATCATTAAACAATAAGAAATGTAATACAATTAAGTTTCTTGAAGCAGATGGTGTCTAAACAAAATGTTGTAAGTGGCGTGATAAATATAAATCATAACTTTTTCGACAAGATCTCGGAAGACTCTTGATGCAGATTCACCGATTTTACATGTTCATCACAATTATGTATTTTAGAAAGAAAAAAGATTTAAAATCAACGCTAAATATGAAATTTTGCAATATAATTCTTATTGAGAAAGTATACCTGTTCATCAACCATTTAATTAGATATCTTTGAATAGAGTAAGTGAGAAAAGATCACGGAAAACAATTATACAATGTACATGTAATACATGCAATATAGTTATTATTCTACGCACTATTTAAATTATATCCATACGATCACATATTACAGTTACAACTTGGTTTAAACATAAAATTAATAAAGTGTTTACTTAAAAAAGAATATTTGAACCACCAATCCACCGTAATAGTCTAATTTTTGCGTGTCTGGTAGTTTTAAAGGAGGGATATTATTTCTGTTTTTCTCTCATAAATAAATAAATATTTTTATTCTTAAATCCGCCATTTAACAGCTACATGTAAATACCGCGTGTTACATCGTGTTGCATCGCGATGCGCCGTGTAGCACCGTGTTTATTTTTTCCCGTTCCGAGGCCGTTGCAAAGAACAAAACATCAAAGGCACCGACACTTCCATGCTCAGCGGAACATGCATTTTATCCATCGGACACCTCCATTATTTCAACGTAAATCCCGCCGGCGCTTTGATAAATTTTACCTTTCAAAAAAGTTCCAAGCATATTTTTCATTGTAAAATTTGAATATTAATAACTGGTGAAAGGATTTTGATTCTAATGTTTTTTATCCACAATTATTGAACCAAAATGATCGGAACAAAATTGAACGGAACTTTCGATCTCTCGAAGTTTACACCAGGCGAGCGTTGGTGAAACGGTCGCCTGGTCCCATGAGTTCGAGTTATCGAGATTCGCTATTTTTAAATAACGATGATGCCAGCCTCAATTCCCATTTATGAAGACTTGACTAGTTCGAGAGACATAGATAACATTTGTTATTTATGTCTCTGCTAGTTCTTTTATATATTGCACTGATGTACATGTATATTAACAATAATTTGCATGCATGTATACATGTACTTTTACCTACTATTAAAATATAACTCAATGATTTATAACAAGATGGATGTAACTTTAAACAATAAAATGCTACCATTGATGATGCATATAGAATAGGTATTGCGATCATTGCAAACAAAAATAAGATGTTGCAGTTTCTGTGCAATGTTTTCCTAAAGGTGTTGCAGATAAAATGGAATCAAAGTACTGAAGACAGAAGTACTGACGGGAGTTGATTTTATTGATCATTGTTTATTTTTTTTAAATCAACGACATGTTATTTCGCATGGCAAGTATATGTAGTTTCATAGTTTTATTTGAATAATTTCGCACATCTTTTCCGAGCTATAGGTCAAAACACTGTTTCACTTCCGGTTTGCCAGAGTAACTGCATATTATAGGAGAGTTGATAAAAATCAACCCTCCAAAAATTAAAGTTAAAGAATTTGATGTTAATCTTTTTTACATGCAACCTTATGCATAAAACTGTGTTGAATTTTATCGGAAAAGTTTGTACTAACTAGATAGGTAATTTTGGAAATGTCAGATTAGTGTAAATTGAACGCTTGTCAATGTAATATACTGGCATTTTGCATGCATGCTTCATTTTTTTCAACTTAACTTATATACGGTGTGAATTCTGCGTTATAAAAAATATGGGTGAATAAGGCGTTTAAACTGTCTATATCACGCCTCCGAATATGTTCGGAATGTTTTCTTTATGGTTGCTAAGTATATGAGAAATCCAGAGTTGCTCGAATGAAAGTTCACGAGACTTCACTGAGATTTCTTCAGTTCCTGTGAAATTTTGAGCGGAAGTATAAGTGTTCAGATAATAATCTCAAAATACGTAAGTACTGGTCGTTTTTTTTTATATCACATCCTATTTTGATTTATGTCAAAACATGAAAATCTATTGAAATATATGTCATTTTTTATCATCAAGCGGTTATTTAAACTAAACGATGCTATCCAGAAAAGAGTTAAACTATCCTACACGTGGTTAAAAATGTAAACATTGGGTTGCTTGATAAAATCATAGCCATGTTTTATACTTTTGGTGCACAATACCATGCTTTAAAAAAAGAATGGGTGTCTGTTTTGTATAAAAACTGAGTATATCGTAACATTCTGCTTAAAATAGCAATCGCAACTTCTCGGGCCTTTCCGGCAGGCTCGGAAAAACACCTCGAATGTATTACCTAGGCGTAAATGACAACCCCCTTTTTATAGAACTTGATATAAATACAACACATTTCATGATCTGTTGAGATGTGAGCTATCCTTCATTAAGGTAAACGATATGCACTAAAATATAACACAGAAGCGACATACAAGACTTTCTAGCCGATACTTATTTTAATGGGAAGCGACTCCATTTTGTATAAAATTCTAACATCCGGTGATGTTAATACATTCGAGGTGTTTTTCCGAGCCTGCCGGAAAGGCCCGAGAAGTTGCGATTGCTTAAAATAGTATAGTCTTTCACTATCGAGTATTACCAGGTCAGGCGCGGATCGAAAATTAATCCTAAATGGGGATCGCTACTTAGCATGTCAGTTGTTGCAGCAGCAGAATTTCTAGAAGTCATTTTATTCACTTATTAATGAAGATAATGTTTAAAATCAATAAACGTCTAGTTTTTATATTTGATTACATGTACCTAGATTCTAGGAAAAGGACAATTAACACAAGGCACGATTTTTTTCTGTGAAACTGAAAGGGTCAAATAAAACCACGTGGTCTAAATTGAATGACAATAACATTTGCAGGGGTGTTTTTTGAGGATAGATAGGATACTATACAATAGAATATCAATAAATCTCATAATTAAATTTCATTCTAAATTTTTGAAAACAATGCATATTTACCATAACATCGATTTATAACCCTTAAATATGTTAAATAATTGGAATAAGTTGATTTAAACTGGCGTATGCGTGTCAAAATCTCCTGATAGTGTCATTTTTAGAATCAACCCTTCTCTTTCATAAAGTGGGTCTGATCTCCATATTTTTGTCATAGTCTATATAAGGTGTAAAGGAAATCAAACCGATTTCAATCAACAAAAACGTGGAGAGATGACCCACTATATTTTATAATAAAAATGTCATTTTGTATCGTAACAATTGAACGTTTTAGAAAAATATTAATACAAGTCCGTAAATTCGTGGTTAAAGTCGCATATATAGCATGTAACAATAGAGTTTGTTGTGACTGAAATGGCTCAGTGGTTAGTAGAGCACAGACATTCGGTAACATTATAGAGCTAGGGTTTTTAGGTTGTAGATTCGATACCACCAAAACCTTATAATTTTTTTTTTTTTCCTTATCGTTTGTTAAAATATTCAAAACTGAATATAGTTAGAAATTGTACTTTTGTAAACTTGTATTATAACATTATCAAGTATATTCAGTTGGAAAAAAATAAACTTGAAATTGTATTTTACGACTAAACCAAATGGGCATTTGCGCTATCTTGTTCCTCAATCTTCTTGGAATTAAAACATTTTCTTCTGAACAAGGGATTTCAAAACAATATATTTACATTAACCGAATATGATTCCCTCTATTTCTTATGGAAACTTTAAGTTATTTTATAGCTCTATAGAAAAATCACGGACTGCACGAGATAATCTTGATGATGTCAGAATTAATTAAATTCCCACAGGAAACAATATGACTGTTTCTATTAGCAAACGTACTGATGTACATTAACAATTATTGGGTGAATTTTACCTACTTTTTACAATCAATTTATTTAGAAAAGATGTAAATGTAAACAATGAAATGCTTTCTTTGGTGATTCAATCAGGGTTATGAAGGTAGCGATCATTGTAGAAAAATTACATAACCCGTTAACGATGATGATTCTATTTCTTACGGAAATTGAATGTACATCCATAGCTCTGTAGAAACTGACAGGACTGAAATTACACGCCCCGTTTATCGATTGTTTGCAACCTTCATCAACCTTTGAAAAAATAATGCATCACTGTTAGAGTTGTTAAAAACCTTTTTCACGGTAGGGAATAATTTTAACCGCGTTTTTTGTAAAACATTTTTTACATTATCCAACAACCTTTGGACCGCATCTGCACGATATATAATATACATGTTTCATGAATATACACGATCTATGTATTGAAGCATATTCATAGTTTCATTTAAAATGCACACAATCACACAATGCACAGAAAATTTAAGCAGAGTTCCTGTTAAAATTCTCCAACGATGTCTGCTCCCTTCACCGAGATAATTATCAACGTGGAAATTCAGGAGGATTGCATTCAAACAAATTTCATTAAATTAGG
The DNA here is from genome assembly GCA_015776775.1 of Magallana hongkongensis. Classification (NCBI taxonomy): domain Eukaryota; kingdom Metazoa; phylum Mollusca; class Bivalvia; order Ostreida; family Ostreidae; genus Magallana; species Magallana hongkongensis. The sequence goes on from VIAA01000314.1 coordinate 7,180, forward strand.
AAAATCGGGGGGTTGCATATATAAAATATCATTATGAGCTATATCACATGCAATGCGCGGACAATAGAATGAACATGGTTTTCAAACGTAAGATGCGTGATACTGGAATTTTGAACGTTCCAAGACAGGACCTAAGATGTACAGGATTGTCCACAAATGACCGTTGTTCTGATCAGTTTTTCGTGTTCATTTATTAATTGTATTGTATACATGTACATGTATGACTGCAGGTTTTAATTCAATGCAATCATGTTGAAGTTTTGAATTTTGGCTTGAAGATTTCTCCTGACAATACACTGAATATTAGAAGCTCTATGTGCTGTTATAACTATTTTCCTTTCATACAAGATAACGCTCGGCAATAGAATTGTTTGCAAGTTCTCGTATTATATCGTAGTTTCAAGTTGATATCGTTTAGCCTCTGAAAAATGAATCATTAGGCTTCTATCGTAAAAATTTACAATAAGAGAATATGTTGCGTTTGTAATCGAACATCTCATCTGAAAAAAGAGCAGATACGTATACAGCTAATTTGGACTATAAAATGCATGTATAAGTCGTTTCACTTCAATGTTGATAAATACTTGTCAATACGCTTATAAAACGCTTGTCAGTGCTTATAATACATGTAGGTATGTGTATGTATAGCACTATTTTCTACAGTCGCTGAACGTGTAGTGATGGTACTATATAATCGATAATCTGATTTTTACCAAATTGATTTGTATTCATATATCAACGTGTATAGCATGGTTGATGAGTTTGCAAATGCTTTAATTTCAATAGTATAAGTAATTGTTACAGTATAATTTGTGACGATTATAGACACATATGCATTCCCGTATCATTATATACGCGTCGTGCATTCATCTTTTACAGTACACACGTATCTAAAGTATATTCATGAAAACTTTATTGTAGTATTTTAAATTATTTTATATATTTACCCTCTCTCTCTCTCTCTCTCTCTCTCTCAATAGCTGTATGCACTGATCAGTCTGAAAAATTTACTTGACTTCTAGGTAAATGACGTAACAGTCATTACTACGTCATATTTATGTGGATCTTGCCAAACTTGCACACTAAAATCGGTGCTTTTATCGGCAGTGAAAAAACAGGGGTGGATCCTGAAATTTCAAAATTTTAATTGATTTTTTCATGCACAACGGTTTGTTTCTTTTCTTAATCCTAAACACATGTCATTACTATCAGAAAGGAAAATTGTAAGATAGTTAAAATGAAACCAATTATACAATAAATAAATATTTACAGATTAAAAACACTGTGTACCATGCCTGTAAGAACATAATTTCAGGAATTTTCCCATATGAATAAAAATTAAATTTGGTCAGCCTCGATCTTGCTATTTACAGCACGGACGATTGATACATGCATTGGTAACATAATTTCTTTATTTATTTTAAAGTATAACCTAACATGACATAGCAAGTTTTGGGGTGAAAAGTTCGGGAAATATCGAGTGCGTGACGTCAGAAATTGAAAAGTGACGATGATTTTCTGTAGTCTGCATCTGGAAGTAAATGGAAATGGCTGTGTGTACACATCGTGGCGTTTTAGCGAGATACTGGCTGTATATCTGTACACTGCTGTGGATATTATGATCGCGGTCAACACCGGTGTTAATTTCTGGTAACATAAAGTTCTGGTGACGATGTTCGAGGCTGTATTATATTATCGTATGGAAGTTTATAGGTGATTACGTGTATACATTTTGCAGCTTGCGATATCGGTGGAAGTCTGACAACGCAGTGGAATTTGTGTATTCTTTTGAATTTGCGTAATACTTCACAAACATCGTAATTTTGTTGGTCTAACTTTTTTTTTTACAGATTAGGCCAAATTAGCTAAACTCGAATTTAACGCATGCGCAAAAGGGTTAGTCCATGCCAGGCATGGACTAACCCTTCTGCGCATGTCTCAACTAACACTAGCACTCGAGTAACTAACCCCTCCCCCCCCCTTTTTCATTAAACTCTACTGACACAATAAACAAACAATAAAGACACAAACAAACAATAATGAATAAACAAACAAAGAAGAAAAAATATCATATAATGAATGAATTGAATTAAAATATATAATGAAATATTTCAATGAAATAAATATGAAGAACACATAATATACTAAATAGAAAAGAAATAATTTTGTATACTACAAATGATAACTTGAATTAGCATATGATGAACTATATCGATAAAAATAACCCTCTAACACATATATTGTACCAACTTCTACAGCACAAATCATCATTACTGCATAAATGATGTCTAACTACAGCAACTACACCTAAAATCACAATTTGATAGAATTCCGAGTTAAATAATTATTCCGAGTTCAAATAATACCCTGTTAAATATAAAATCACACAATATAGATATCCTCTATGTATCAATCGGACGTCAACTTCCTGTTAAATAATGACTTTGTTTATTTTTTTATTTTTATAACACACTATTTGTTTAGGCATTCCATATTGTGGGATATATTTCTGTACCAATCGGATGCCAGCTTTCTGTTAAATGTTGACTTTGCTTATTTTGCATATTCACATCAGAGCGGGGGTGTCACTAGTGAGCATTGGCTCACAGATATCTTGTTACTTATATTTATATAATTTTAAACCATTATACGATCAAATATTTAAATATAAATAAGCAAACCTGGCTAGCGCCTCAATTTGGTGTCATTTGAAGTTGTGGGTTATATAGTATAAAATCGATGCGTAGAGTTATCCCAGGCAAAGACACTGGCAAATGTAAAATATATATATATATATTTAACAAACATAAAAAGTACCTGTAGTGTATTTGCTCTCTGTGAAAGATGGAGCATTTTGGCAGCAGCTTGTTCATCCTCTTCTGATGATCTACTAATTGGAGGCCTATACTTGTTACAGAGCGCTGCAACTATTATAACATAGTCACCAATGAATGGAATCTGGGAGTTTGGCAAGGTCTTGGACAAATACTGCCACTGTTTCAGGCGTCCATTACATGCTTCAACTACCCATCGCACCTGAAGAGTGAGAAATACATGTATAAAATAATCTTCAAATATTCAACAATCAGATGTACATTCACAATTCAGTTTGAATTACCTGTGTTCATGAAGATTAATAAATATTTTGAAATTAACTCAATAGTATAATTACATAGGTATATTATTTCTAAAAAATAATAAGTACTACCGTAATGTATCGTGTATAATAAGCACTCATGTATAATATGCACCCCCCAAAATTGACGAAAAATTGGCGAAAAAACACCAGGTCCTATGTATAACACGCACCCAAAAAATGGCAAAATCAACGGCCGCCATTTCCCCCCAAACTGTCATTGTTTCATGATAATTTTATAATCCATGCGCAATCTCTTTAATTTTGTGATCGTGACATAGCATAGCAATTATTGTAATTTCGTGATCGGAACATGGTCCAAGCGACATTATAGTCAAAGTTACTATATTTTACTTAAAAAGGATGGCATGATTTACATGGGCGGTATCAAATACCATTAGACTCTTCGTAAAGAGAGTGGAGAAGTTGAAGATCATCATATTACGTAGAGAATACCAGCAACTGAGCTTAGTGCTTAAAAGTAATAATGTTTGCAGATATAAACCAAAACAACATCAAAAGAAATGATTTAATTGATTAATTATAGTCAAACTGTCTCATTGATTGTTGTTAAATAATCATTCTGAAGAAACGTATATATGTCGTATATCGTCGTTATCAAGTCGTACACATGATCGATGTATTTTTAACAGTGTCTATGTAAAGCAATAACGTTTAACTGCATAACTGGACACGAAGTAATCAAGTTTAACAAAATCAGAATAATCGCTAATCTTCATGCACTTGAAAACACCCTGTGAAGTTCGACACAAGACAGGTGCATGCTTCTGACACCGGAAATTGTTTAACAAACATTGACCACGCGCCGAGTCAACAGGTGACTGTTTACGTAATGGCGAATGCACTGGCGATATTTCAATATTTTTGATGCTAGAAATAGTGTTGAGAGAGTATAAATATTTTAATACATGGAAATAAAACTAAGAATAAGGTATTTCTGATGCAGTAAATTTAGTATACATCCATACAACTTGCATTACACACTATATCGGCAGTCACTACTCCTGTGGTATCAAGAATCACGGCTTGAAAAATGGGGTAAAATTTTAGTCCTATGTACAACATGCACCCCAACTTTTGATCAAATTTTGGCTGAAAAAAAGTGTGTGTTATACATGCGACATTACGGTATTACAAGTTACCTTTGTCACTACTCTTGATAAGTTAGAATCAAGAGTTGAGAGCAGCTTCTATCCCAGTTTCATAAATGCTGGCATCTCTAACTTTATCCCAACATCTTCCAGAACATCTTGGGCATCTCTCACTGAAGCCACGGTCCACTACAAACACATCCTCCTCTTGAAGCCAGTTCCTGAGTTCCTCAGCATTATGGTAAATCATGTGCCTCAGTATGCTGGCGTCATTGTTCTTACTGTCTGCTAGATAGGGGCCAAGAACTGACACAATGTACCCAGTCGCTGTCACCACAATCATGGGTTTCACAAGAGGCCTATGTTTGTGAATGCTATATGATCTATGAGCAAAAGCAAAATTTGAACTTTTCTGTATGTACACATATGTTCAATCGAGAACCAAAATTGCTGGATTTGATGTAACGTCTTTAGTCATGAGATTTCTGGCCAGTTGTCGGGTGTGGTTCTGGATCACCTCCTCACGTGTTATGTGGTTAAATCCAAGATTGTGTGGCACAAAGTCTCTCATAAGTGATGTTCATGCAGAAACTATAGCTCGGCGAACCTGGAATACATCATATTTAATTAATGAAAATCTCCTTTATCAGATAATAAAAAAAAACATAAGTAAAAATATGTTAAAATTTTTTTATTTTCATATTGATCAATTATAAAATTCTTACTTGAAATTTAGTCCTATGAAACAAAACAGCAAGCAATTTGTTAGAAAGAGCTGATCTAAGTTTCATCAGGAGGATGGCAATACATGTCCTCTTGCTCCGATTTCTAGTTGAGTTGATGCTGGTAACTGACAATACAATGTCGTGAAATTCCTGTCGAGAAAATCCTGTCAGCACTCTATACTCATCGTCATTCATACAGCTTTCATCATCAAAGTCAAGCCTTGACTGTTGGAATGCCTTCTCTCGCAAGTCCTAAAAAATGAAATTATTATCATCGTTTACATGCTACATCATCATTGTTGTCATCAACACTATCACAATTCTCCTCTTCATCAACATTAATCATTACTTTAGTTTTACATTATTATGTATCTTGATTTCATGCAAATTGTTGATACCTTTATGAGACTGAGGATGAATGTTTTGTTGAGCGTTGTGCTTTCATTGGTCCTGATCTGCTGCATAGCGGCATCAACCATTTTCCCGATGTTGCACACAGCATCTTGCTCCAGATGGAATGATGATTTCTCTCCTTATAAACACTAACAGCCGAACATGATGGGAAACAGTCACAAGCTTTGGTCCTGGTGTCTTGCAAACAAAGCAGTAACCATGGCTCTGTGGTGATGATGGAAAAGGCAAGGGTACAGATGGGGGACTTGGGAATGCATGTTTTGGACGCTTCTGCTTGGGTGACGCAAATGTTGGATCCTCTGTTTCCTCTTGGGGAGCTACTGTGGTTTCATCAATTTTCGTTGAATACCAATTTTCGTGGATTTCGTTGTTTAGTTGATCCACGAAATTAAATATTCATTGAAGTGCATTTTTTATTAACATTTTGTATTGATAGGGTCATTGGCCACGAATTTATGTATCCTTGAAACTGTGATTTTCACTTTATCCACGAAAATTGATGCCCTTGAAAATTAATGAAACCACAGTATTCTCGGGAACATAGATTCCCTTGTCACTGAATCTTTGACTTTCCGACACTTATGACGACACTTGTTACAGAGAACATCTGTTTGAACTTAACATTTAAGGAAAAATGTTTGCATAATATTAACAGAAATGTACTAGCTGGGCGTCTTTCATCAGGAGGGGCCTTTCTATTTCAAAGCACACATCTAGATTGTTTCTCATCCATCCTTAAAAAACAAAAGGTGATATTGATAAGCTTAGTATTAATCACACACATTTGATTTCTGATTTTTTTTCAAATATACATGAAGAGATATTAGATATGATTTAACTAAGGATCCTCAACACCCTGTGAATGATTTTTATGACAGCTTAAGTACATCACAACATGGCTTCCATCTACCAACCTGCAGGTCATGAGTTTGAATTCTGCCCTGACTTTTATTTTCACAAAGAATAAGTAAAATTTAAAAAAGCTGAATTTTTTTTTTTGGAGGGGAGGGGGGTCATTTTTAAGTTAAACCCATGCTGAAAATCCATATCTTTAAGTTACTTAAAAAAAATGGGCTGGTATGCAGAACTTATACATGTACCTAGGGTATGCTGAAGACCCTGAATACTTATATATATTGATATATTCAATTATTCGTTTATAATCATTTTTTTTTTATCAGTAAAATGAATCGTATGCTTAAATATTTAAGTTTAATAATGCCCATCAGCTCTATATTCTAGTACACCCCCCCTCCCCCGTTCATAAAAGACATTCAACATTTTTGTGATTAACATTGTTTACAGCATCCATAACAACCAAAATGGCATCCCCTCCGTCGGAATGGCTCGGTTTTATCTGGATTGTGTTTTTATTATTGTGTTAATTGACAGATAAAAATGCTCTTACACAAAAAAAAATGGATGATTATTGACCGAAATTTGACCGAAATTTGATCTCATTTTTGCTTCAATAGACGAAATACGAGAAGTGGTTACTCCAAATTGCATTACGATTAGCGACTATCTAAAACTAAAATTGATATTTGAACCCTTCTGACAATGTCGCCCAGGACGAAACTTTCAGGATAAGTACATGTACACGTTGCAATTAATTCTTCTTGTACAGAAAATCATCCCGGGCGACGAGGTCGAGGTGATCAATTTAACTCATTTACATCAGATTGACCAGTAAAAAGGCCATAAAATGGCATATCGCCATTACTTTGATGGATCATTTCCTACGCATGCGCATAAATGGGCCAATTCTAACATGGTATTACAAGTTATTATGACCTCCTCTTTATATTATATGCGGACAACATATCGGAATCGCAATATATTTTTTCCCATAAAAAAAACGTGCCAATTCTTAAGGAGACCGTACCTAGTTCTTCTCTTTACCTTCTAATAATTTTACAGTTTATCAGCTCTGTTTATTACTGCAATGACTAAACTGTAATAAAATGTCAAAATTGTGGAACCTTTCTTTTACAAAACTACTGTAATACCAGTTAAAAGGGGAGATAATCAGAAATTAATGAGAATTTTGAGACATTTTCAAAAATCTTCTTCTAAAGAACCATTAAGCCAGGAAAGCTGAAACTTGTGTGGAAGCATCCTTAGGTAGTGTAGATTCAAAGTTGGGAAAATCATGACCCCAGGGGTAGGGTGGGGCCACAATGGGGGGGTCATAGTTTAACAAAGGGATATATAGAGTAAATCTTTTAAAATATTCTTCTCAGAAACTGATCAGCTGGGAAAGCTAAAACTTGTGTGGAAACATCCTTAGGTAGTGTAGATTCAAAGTTGTGAAAGTCATGATCCCCTGGGGTAGGGTTGGGCCACATGGGGGGGGGGGGGGTCAAAGTTTTACATAGGAATATATAGAGTAAATTTTTAAAACTATTCTTCTCAGAAACTAATCAGCAAGGAAAGCTGAAACTTATGTGGAAGCATCATCAGGTAATGTAGATTCAAAGTTGGGAAAATCATGACCCCTGGGTGTAGGGTGGGGCCACAATTGGAGGTCGAAAATTCACAAAGTAATATATAGAGTAAATCTTTAAAAATCTTCTTCTCAGAAACTAATCAGCCAGGAAAGCTGAAACTTGTGTGAAACATCCTCAGGTAGTGTAGATTCAAAGTTGTGAAAATCATGATTACCGGGTGTAGGGTGGGGCCTTAATGGGGGGTCAAATTTTAACATAGGAATATGTAAAGTAAATCTATAAAAATCTTCTTCTCGGAAACTAATCAGCCCGGAAAGCTGAAACTTGTGTGGAAGTATCCTTAAGTAGTGTAGTTTCAAAGTTGGGAAAATAATGACACCCCCGGGAGTAAGGTTGGGCCACAATGGGGGGGGGGGGGGCAAAGTTTTACATAGGAATATGTAGAGTAAATCTTTATAAATCTTCTTCTCAGACACTAATCAGCCAGATGATTCTATATAAATGTTAAGACTTTGGCCCCAGGACAATTCTTCGGCTCACAAGAAGGTTCAGAGTTTGATGTAGGTTTATATCCCATATATAAACAATTGTTAAGGATGTTTTTGAGAACTGCAATACTCAACATGTGATATGACTATAAAATCATCCTGTTAGAAAAGGGACTAATGATTATATACATAAGAATATGCAGGGGGAAAATAGATTATATTTTTACAGGATCTACATGTATTGTTGTACATTGTCCAGATAGTTTGTATTATGACTCCATTAAGCTGATTTTATCATACCTATTGTTCCTCAGGTGAGCGATGTGGCCCATGGGCCTCTTGTTTTAAATTCTGAATGGAATCCATTCTTATTGAAAAATCTTATTCAATTTTTTTCATCCTTAAGGTCAGACGACACGTTCCTCAATTTTAGATAACTTTTTCCAGGAATTTGTTAATGGTTTACAACTACTTTGACAAGCTTTCTTGCAAAAAATTAGGGTACCTTACCAGGCATTTCTGCGAAATACCAGAATATGCAATTTCCTATATAATCTTCTTGAAAATACACTTGAATTGCTGATATGAAAATAAATACATCTACACCACAGCTAAATTCTCTAAAATAGAACTGTATCTCGGGCGGGGCTTTGAACTCACGACCTCTAGAACCTCTACGCTTCTGGCAGAGAGCGGCCACGGTTCTAACGACTCGACCATCTAGGCATCTAACCAAATACAAGTATATTTTGATCATTTTTTAAGTAATTATAAAATTAAAAATTTTTGTTGGAACTCTTTATTACGAGGAGATACAAAAAAGATTCTCGAGGAACGTGTCGTCTGACCTTAAGTACATAATAACAGACACATTTATTCAAATTGTCCATGTATTTGATTTGTTAAAGTTAATAAGAAGCAGTCAATTCATTTGATCTCACTGTAATTCCACATTCATTTCAGTACTTGCTGAGAGAGAGAGAGAGAGTCTCATACTCGGATGAGCACAGCGTAGATATAAATCAAAATCCCGGACTTGTGTTTCATACACAATGATGTATAAGGTATTTATAAGGTTAATGAAAAAGTCAAATTTGACAAATTCTGAGGTGAGTAAAATGATTAGTATTAGAATGAGGGTACTAATGCACTTGGATGTTGACACCTTAGAATTGTTAATACAGTGGGGCCTCAGATATCCGGACGCCAGATAACCGGACGCTTCAGTTTACGGACGATTTTATTTGGGAACAGATTTTTTTATACGTTATTTTCTCTCATTTATCCGGAATTCTGTGTTCCGGATCTGGACGGTCTGTTTTTACCACAAAACATCGTTTTACTACTAATCTTGCTTCATTTAACCGGACAGTAAAATTTCATGATACCATACTCAGTACAAAAGATTTCCCCTGTCAATTAAGTTTCACACCTTTTTTACGTGCAAGACCCTCATGAGCTTGTATAAACACACTGACATCCCAAATCACTTTCAAAAATTGGAAAATTGCGAACAACAGTGTATCACACACATACCACACTGAGACACAAAGAATTTAGCTAGATATGGTTATCATTATTGTCCGGTTAATATTTCATGACAAAATAATAAAATAAAGTTCTTTATATCTAAAAACGTTCATATCAACAGACAACTCTAGCATATGTTGCTATATGGTATGAAAGGCAAAAAACCTAGTATCAACACTGGGAGCCATTGTATACAAATACATTGTCATTCATGACAACGATAGACACATTTCAGATATCCGGACGCTTCACCTATCCGGACGATTGGACTTGGGAACGAAAGCGTCCGGATAACTGAGGCTCCACTGTACAAGATTTAGCTGAGCAGAAACAGATAGGGCTAGGTGATGTGCTAGATATATAAATGAAATAATTTTTATTTTAAAGTAAATTTATCACTGTTTAAATTTGATAAGTTGTAAACAAGCTCAATTTTGACATATGAATGCCATGTGACCCTATATATTGCTAGTAATTAGCTCACCTGAGCTGAAAGCTCAAGTGAGCTTTTCTGATCACCTTTTGTCCGTCGTCTGTCTGTCCATCTGTCCGTCCGTCCGTCTGTCCGTCCTTCTTTAAACTTTTTACATTTTGAACTTCTTCTCTAAAACCGCTTATCCAATTTCAACCAAATTTAGCACAAAGCATCTTTATGGGATGGCGAATATAGATTGCAGGAATAAAAGTCCGATCTGTATTCAAAGCGGTGAAAACCTTGAAACTGTAGAAAAAGGGGGGTGCAATTTTGAAAATCTTCTTTTCAAGAACTACTGATTCCAATTCAGCTTAGCATAAATTATCCTTATGGGAAGGAAAATATAAATTGCAAAAATTAAGGTCTAATTCTGTTTCAAATCTGGGTTATTGCGAAAATAATAATAAAGGAAAGGTGTGTTTCAATCGGGCTCGGCATCCGGTAAATGGGTAGACAAGACTTGGCCTGGGCAAAACAAAAGATTGGCAGTTATTAATCTGCCAATCTCATTAAAATTTCAGGATATTTGATGGACCAGTATATTTGTATTTGCTGTAAATATTGCTGCAAAATAATGCGTATTTGGAATTGACGATTGCTGATTTCGTCTTTATTACTCCTACTGTACATGTGATCCTTGACTGTGTTTGTGTACATTTGTATAAACTGATTTTGAACCTCAAATACCATTGAACCGGTCTTGAGTGAATAAAAGAATTGAAAATCTTAGGCCATTCTTTTTTTCCATTTTAAATGCTGGATAGGAAATACCAAGTTAAAAATCTTAAGCTGAATGTAATAAACTCATGTGGAAAAAATATGACTCAAACCTAGGCGAACTGTGAGCTATGCATCTTGCTTATAATTCTACGATTGACGCTGAAATTTTGGTTGAACATTGGAAATTCTATATGTCGAATTAGAGTATGTTAAATACTTGTACAAACAAAATAAAGAATGATATTCTGTATAAACCTACTCTCTGGGGCCCCCTCTTTATACAATAAATAATGTGAAATCTACATCAATTTTGATAGTTTTTCAGACACGGGTTAATAAAAACGACATCTTTAAAACAGTTTCCATAGTTCTGACACATTTCTGTTGCGGGGATAAAGTAATTATCGCTATTCCTAAGAAAATATTACAGCGGAAAATTATCCTGGTTTGTACTCGAAGTAAATAACAGTCATTTAATTATAATGGAGAAGACAAATAAAATTTTTGAATGTTTTTAATTTGAGGAATTGAGCACATTGAGGTACAATTTTCTTCTTCACATCCGAGGGACCATACGAAACAATATCTTTTGAACGCCATTGTTGCTCAGGTGAGCGATGTGGCCCCATGGGCCTCTTGTTTTTTGATAGTGAACTTTCAGATGTGGCCAAAGACATACATCTTTAAGTAAAATACTTAACTAGCCAGGGGTGTTTAGTTACATTGAGTTATATGGGAAATGAATTGATACTCTTTTCCCTAATAAAGTTGCAAATATGTGACTTTTTTAATTTGATTTTATGACCAAAATTTAAAAGTATTGTGCATATTCATGACTGAGGAAATTCTTGCTTGCGATTGTCTATTATCTGATTGGGGTCAGAGTTTAAGTGATTCTTACCTCACCTGAGCCGAGCTTTTCAGATCAAAAGTTTGTCCATCGTTGTCATTGTCACTGTTGGTGTTGTTGCTTAAATATTTCACTTTTAATTTTTATCTAATCTTAGAACCACTGAGCCTATTTCAACCAAACTTGGCTTAAAGCATCAAATTTTAAATTTTGTTCAAATGAAGAGCCAGGTCCCTTTTAAAGGGGAGATCATTTAGAATCATCAAAGATTTAAAATCATCAAAAATAGATCATTAAAAATTTGTGGGTTTTTGAAAAAGAAATTATAAAAGATAAACAATTGGCCAAAAAAGCTGTAATTTGTGTGGAAGCATCCCTAGGAAGTGTTTTTTCAGGTTGTTCATATCATGATCTCTGCAGGAAGGGTGGAGTCAGGAATCACAATGGGGGATTGAATTTTTACATATGAATCTATATAGAGAAAAGTCTTTAAAAATCTTTTCGAAAACCAACTGGCAAGACAATTTGTAACTTGTGAGGAAACATCCTTAGGTAGGAAGATTCAAGTTTGTTCAAATCATAATCCTTGGTAGGAAAGGTGGGGTAGGATTGCTGGGGGGGGGGGGGGGTGTGTTTGAACTTTAAAAAAATCTTTTTCTCAAAAACTAATCAACCAGACAAGCTGAATCTTGTGTGGATAACCCTTAGGTAGTGCTGATTCAAGTCTATTTTACTACCTTGTTCAGAAAGTTTGTTTGACTCCATAATTTAAACTGATTTTTAATGGCTGTCGTTACTCAGGTAAGCAATGTGGCCCATGGGCCTCTTGTTACTGAACTCTTTGCAATGTTACATTTGCAAAAATAAACTTCCTAGGTAGTATATGAAAGTGACCAACAGCTATAGCTACATGTGTGGCTCTATGTCCTGTCCCCTTAGGATCTGTTCACTTCCTCATACAACCTTTTGCGGTGTCTGTTGTAGTGGCTCATCTTACATCAAATGGAATGGATCCATGCCAGGATTCACTTTTCCTTCCCATGCTGGTTCCAGTCCAGTAAACTGTCACAGTCTGGGAAATTCTGTGAGTTCTCTCTCAATGCATGATGCTATAATTTAGCTCTTTTTAGTTCACCTTAACTGAAAGCTTTTGTGAGCTTTTCTGAGAACTTTTGTCTAGCGTCCATCTGTACAATTTTGACCTTCTCTGCAGAACCAGATTATCAGAAATCATTTAGACTTTGTAAACAGATCTTCTGCATCACTAATACCCGTAAATACACAAGATGTCAGTAACATATTACACCGAAATTTGCTTATATTAAGATATTGCAAATATTTTATCTTTGAAATGAAATATATTAATTCCACATTTTATAGATTTGGTTACCTTTTCAAAATTTTATTTTAATCTTTTTTTATTTATTATTTTTGAAAGAATTTTTTTTTTAAATCTATGTCGGTGGGTTAGCTTGATTTAAAAAATTGTAAATCAACATGTCTCAATGAAGTGAAAAAAATACAGTCTTCTTATTTTCCTGACAACAAGCAAAAATTTAAATTTGTAACACAAAATGCATAAATAAAATTTTAAAAAATCAAACTCTGAGCTGTAAAACTTTGATTTTAAGAAGTGAACAGCAGATTTTGGTATAAATGCTGAAGGCATTTTGATGATATTATAGTGTTTATCCCTTACCATTTCTTCAGGTCACTGGTGATGCCGCAGAAAGAAAACACTATGGGTATGTAATATGATCTTTATTAGCAATTACCGCCACATATAGAATAGTAAACGAATAGTACAATTCACAGAGCAATAAAGCATGTCTTGTGTCTTCCAAGACAGGCAAAGGAAGGGCAATGTATATGTCATCTTGCGTGTAAGCAAGTTCAGGCGGTAACCAGGCAATTTGTACCAACTATCACCAGGACCACCACACTCCTCCCCATTTTAAAAGAGGGCATCCCAGCCCGAACAATAGGGCAAACTATAATAAACATACAATATCTAAATCCTAATAGCTTAGGACCTAAAACATACAAAATAAAACATTTTACATGTTTTTTTTGGTCTTTAAAAAATACTAACACAGATTTCACAGTCAACATCACAGTCACAAACTTCACAGTCAGATTCTAGCATCTAATTTGTCTTGGTCCAACCTCCTGCTTTTCCTGGCCCCTCCGACTTGTCTAGTTCCACCATTTTCCCCAACACATCAGGTAGTCCACATAGTATTCCCTTAGCACGAAGTCCAAAGATGACATCTACAACGAAGTCCAACGATGACATCCACCAAGAGATTCAACGATGACATTAACTATGAGGTACAATTTTTAACGATGACATCCCCACTCTGTATGACATACATCACTCCCGATCTCGACACCAGACATTTTTCCAAGATGAAGGCACTTTGCAAATTTTTGACATAGTGTCCAAGACTCCGGCACTGCAAGTAAGGTAGGGACTACAATGTACCAGAGTAGCAACAAGTAAGATCCATGTTCCTTAACATTTTTAACCAGCTAATGGGTACATGGACTCCTTGTACATCTTGGTACACTGGATATCTAAACACTCATCTGCAAATGCAGCCCAAGGTACATACAAGCATCTGGTACACTCTACCAATGCTAAGACAAACAAAACAGTACACAGTACCCTGCATCACCG
>VIAA01000315.1:0-21732 GCA_015776775.1 Magallana hongkongensis
GCGGCCATTTTTTAATTTTAAAAAAGTGATTTTGTCCGGAAGAAATCTCCGTAAACTTTAAAGATATCGCTTTGAAATTTTTACTGATGTATCAATTCTATAATGTACTGGGGGTTAAAATTTTGTTCAATAATTTTGCTCAATACCGGAAGCAGTTCCAATTTTTGGAAATTTTCATTTTTTTTAACAAAAAAAGACAATACTACAGTCTTGTAGAACTTGCCATGGTGAATTCAAATCCGAAATCCGTTTGAAAATTCAACGATGCATTACAGAGATATCGGGGTTTAAAAATTGATTTTTCCGGAAATTTTGATTCCACGTCCTTGGTTTAAAAAATAGCGTAATGTTCAAAGTAAAATCAATTCATACCAAAAATAATTAAGTCGTGCTTGAACACATTCGGATTTTTTTGTCAAGTCGTTCTTGAAATCAAAAAGGTTTTTGTTAATTCGTATTTAAAATTATTCGGATTTTGTTTAGTCGTACCAGGAATAATTCGATTTTTTTCATCTTTTTATTTCAATTACTCTTGATTATTGGTTTAAGAGCTCTGCTTCTTACAGGAACTTCCAGCTTTACTTCCGACATTAGCGGAAGACCCACTCGTTGCTTTGCAACGAGCTTTGCTCTAGTATTATATTGTATTATTTATTTGTTATTTTATCACATGATACTATTTCATAAAATATTGCAAAATATAATATTGTATCCTATGATACAATATAATATATTCTATAATATTGTATCATACGATATTGTATAATATGATATTGGTTTCTGTTATATAGAATTATATCACATGAAATTGTATGGTATGATATTGTAATAATATGTAAACGGTGTGACCGTTGGACCGAGCGCAGATTTAACATTATGCAGTTTGATTTTTGTATGATAAAATCTATTCAAAACGCACATAGTAGGATCCGCCTGCATGGTTGCCTACTCATACCATTCGTCAAAGTTAAACTAAACGTCGCGTGCTCAGTCTACATTATGACGTCATATTTCAGACGTTCAAGTTTGTCTTCGGAAATAGCCGAAGAGAGTTACGTAGAGTTCCGAATTTTTTTATTTCTTCTTTTAATGTTCTTCAATTTAATTCATATGAATACCGCTGTAATAAAATTGCATATTTTGTTCAGTATCTAAAAGATCAGTTTCTTGGCGTTAATGTTTTATTTTCCATCTGATAATTTGATAAGACATACATAGAACAAGTCGTGTTTCTTGATTTAAGCACTATTGAAACTTATCTGGTTCCGTTTATAATTTCTTTTAATTCAAATTAACTTCTATTGAAACACTGGAACTTATTTAATCGAGTTTAGGGGCAATAAACATCGATAAGTACCAGTCAATCAATGATCGAACTAACTTTTTAAAAACAAAATGGCTGCCAATATGGCGGCGCCCAGGGCTGGAAGAAATTTTTTTTGGCCTTAGTACCCCTGATTCAACATTCATTTTTCACTGATTTTCTTATATATACGTGTAACCATTAATCCTCGCTTCGCGAGGCGGGCTTCGCCCGCCTCTCGCTGCGCTCGGTATTATGTAATATCGTATCATACGATATTGTATAATATGATATCGGTATATGAATAGGATATATTATCATATCACATGAAATTGTATTATATGGTAATGTAATATATATGATTGTATTATATGATACAACATGTATAATATAAAATTGTATTATATGATATTTTACTTTATCACATAATATTGTATATTTGATATGATAAAATGTTATATCAAATTATATTGTGTCATATGATACAATATTGGAATATATTGTATTATACAATATTATATCATATGTTTCAATGTTATTATGTATTATGTAATATGATATTGTAATATAAGACTATATTGTTTTATATATTATGATATTGTATTATGTGGTCAAATACAATAATGTATATCACAATACAATGTCATATCATACGTTACAATATCATATCTCATCACTGTTTAATACGGTATTTTATTGTATTATTTGATATATTATGCAAATATGATAGGATGGAATATCTCATTTTATATCATTGTATTGATTAACATATAAACATATGATTATCATACAATTTTTTAACAGATGATATATGAAAATGTGTCAAAACAGAATCCATGAACATCCAAGATCATAAAGTATGGTTTTCATATAATATGATAAAGGTGGTCTCATAAAGGTGATGTCTTGTCTCGGTGAGCTTTGTAATCTGTGATTACCTATGTAATTTTTAACACTGTAAAATCATCTCTTAGAATTTGTTTTTGTGTGTTCTATATTATGTGCAATAAGGTTTCCGAAATTTCCACTTTGACATGGAAGTGTAAATTGGCCAAAAAAAACCGTTTAATATATATATATATATATATATATATATATATATATATATATATATATATATATATATTTTTTTAATAACTGACATCATGATGTCGGGCATACATGTGTGTAAGGTTTGAAAGTTGCCTTCTCAAAACCAGTTCAGACAATGGGAGCAAGCAATATTAAGATTTTTCCAAAAAAGATTAACAGATGCATGTTTAATGTGTCGGCATATACATTCAATCGATGAAAATATTATGTAGGATGTAATTACACAGTGAGCAAGAGTTTCCAGGTATAATGGATGTACAATATGGACGTATGCAATTCTGATTTAAAACTAGAGGTACTGTGAGCAAGCTCACAATTGATACCCCCAGCTAAGAAAAAAACATAACATGTATTTTTTTCTATTATTATAATAATAGAAAATATTGGATGAATCTATTTCACCGTCCATTCTCTATAAATAACAACTGCCTTATTTTTTAAAACTGTTAATGCTAATATGAGCACACAAACCAATTTCTATTCTTTAAATTCCATTTTAGTTCAAGTTAACTGTTAATGCATGAGGACTTTTGCGCAGCAATGTTAAGGCGTCCCGATGCTAAAATACGACTGGAACACGATATTTTTTGAATCATCGCAAAAATACTTTGACCGGGAGTATTTCTTAAAATCTATGTTACATTTATTGAGACCGATGTTAAACATTATATTTGATGCATTTTGTGACGTCATATGTTCTTTGTAATCACGTGACGGGCGAATCCTAATATTGCAAATGATCTTTTTAAATTGCATCGGCGCAGGTGATTAATGACATTAAATCATACATATTTTTAAGAAAAATCCTTTGATAAGTCATATACTTTGAAGTTCTTCCTCGGGAAAGAAATAGATATTTCGTTTATGAAAGATATTATTGAAACATTCCAGAAAATCATCAAAACTAGAGCAGAGCTCGTGGCAAAGCCACGAGTAGGTCTTCCGTTGTTGCTGCGAGTTGAAAATGTATGTGATATGGTGTCAATAATTTATTTTGACTAAACTTTCAGTTCTGCTTTTGTTATAAAGATGTGTTGTGATTGAAAGCCTGTATATAAAACGTGTTTTGAAAAAGAAAGAAAGAAATTTTTTAAGAAAACTATCTGTCGAACACAGTTAATGTAATCGTTTCAAACATTCTTTAAAAAATTAGATGTTTAATGGCGAGTTAAATTTTCAGAGGGTAGCAAGCATTGTTACATGTACTCATGATTCATGTGAGGAATTGTGTTTTTGGGGAGTTGATTTTAATCAACTCTCCTATGCAGTTACTCTAGCATACCGAAACTGAAACTGTGTTTGCACCTAAGCACAAATCATCGCCGCTGACAAGACTTAGTTCTTGAAAATAATGAAGCATTTTTTTAAAGGAAACTTTTTTATAAATACCTTGGAAATAGTAAGATTTTAAATGGTACGAACAATTTGAAGTTTTTTTTAGTCGTGTGTATTCCTACGCTAGAGTTCAATATATAGTCTCGTTCAACCATCAGCTGTCTCCTTACATCTCCGACAAGTAGAGAGTCAGTCTATCTTTAGAGGTCGCATCATCAAGCTATCACGTGACCTGTTATCTCTTACTCGTCAGGAGATTAAAGGAGACAGCCAAGCATCTGGTTGAACGAAACTAGAGTTCATTATTGGTTGGATCCATACAATTTTTGAAATATTTGGAATACCGAAACATAGTTTGATGAAATCAATTCTATTTTAAAATATTACACAACATGATTCATTAGAAGTTTTCTCGAAATTCTAGTCGGAAAAGTCAGAGAATTCATATTATAAAAATGTGCATAATTCAAATGCAGATTATAAACTACTTGCCAAGCAAACTAGGATATCGTTGATTTTAAAATAAATAATATTCGATAAAATCAACTCTCGTCAGTACATCAGTACTTTGATTTAAAAACCGAACCCGCCTACAAAACACGTAACCCTTTCTCTAAGATAACTTCTTTATTTAAAAATATTTCTAAATTTTTGAAAACTATGTGCAAGTTTAGAATTGTTGCGTGATGACAAAATTTACAGACCCTGCAACGTACTACTACACCAAAAAACGTGCGACTTACGTGTGAGAAACGTTTCGTGTAAACCGTTTAGCGTATCGTGTGATTGTAAAGCGTTTCGTGTAAACCGTTTAGCGTTTCGGGCAAAGCGTGTTAATCGTTTCGGGCAAAGCGTGCAAGAACCGCGTGAAACATTCATCAGATTTCATTCGGAACTCACTGAACACTTCAATTCACTTTCAATTGATGAAAGGGAATATATCCAAGATATCTTCATTGAACAATTTTCAGTCATAAAATTTCACAGGAACGAAAACAACTTTCTTACGGAGATTTATAATGGGAAATGTTTACATCTTTTCTCCATTCGAAAGTACTCGGGATACCTCGCGCAATTTTTAAACGTTATCATCCGGACTTATCAATGGCTGATGCAATGCAAAATCCCCGTAGACTTTCAATATTGGGATGTGTATTGAAACCTGAAGCGGTAGAGGGGGCGTTTCAACACATATAATCTGGACATTTTTCATATAAGTGGATGAACGTAGTTTGAGCACAAAGGTATTTACTATTATTGGAATATCAAGCAAAAAGTGGTGGAAGAAAAAACTCGGGATATAGTATATCTTATAAATTTATGAAACTTTGAAGTGTTTTGAAATTCTTTAACCAGGGAACAACGATGTCTATATACACATGTATAGATCAGTAATAGGATAAGGTAATTTCAAACATCGAAGACTGTATGAATATTTAAGAAACTGTTTTTATTACAAGTGTTACCGTTAATTATTAAATCAAAGTTTGCCGAATCTTCCTGGAATTAAACATAGGTTGTAAATTTACTTTGTATAAAAACTTTCTTCATAGTTACTCAGTGTGAAACATTATTTACCTTAGACGTTTTACTTTTCCTCTAAGCATCCGCCTTCGTTGCCTTTCCTTTACACTACATCTAAATTCATCATGTTCATAAGTGATTATTCGTTCGCATTTTAAAATATTTAATGTCCGTATTCTCGGACTCCATGCTAGGAAATTAAGTTTAATATAAGCCACGTCATTCTTATCCATGTGCATGTTGTCGACGGCGCGCGGCCAAAGAAATTTTCACAATCGTTCTTTAAAAAGCTTTAAAGTTATACAATATAGGATATACATGTAATTTTTATATACAGACCTTAATTAATTTGTTTGCAAGTTTACAACTAACGATTATTCCTTTATCGGCACCACTTATAATTTACTCAACTCTCTCTCTTTCTCTCTTGTCTTTCTCTCATTCAAGTCACGAGCGGCAATGTCTTAACTCCGCCCAGCTACGATCTGGTTGGACAAAGGTCAGTGAAAACATTAGGTAGAAACTTTTCTGGAGTAAATCCCTATTAAACGCTTCAATGTACTTCGCTGTAACTTAAACGATCATGTTTTGATATGCATATATATTTTTTTATTTATTTACATCGATAACTCTTACTGAGACCATTCGACTTTGTACAAGCAGCACACATAACCTCGGACATCGGGTGTCTCCTGCATCTGGCTGAACCTGTCAATCAACCTATGTGTATTTGTTTTCATTGGATGGTCAAGCGTCCTTTTTTTGTCATTAGCCAATGGAAAATTATTGACTTCAAGGTAATCGGAATCAGTATTTGATGAAGCATACAATTCAAATGACAAAAATTTTATTAATTATCTGAAAATTATTTAAACCACTGTTAATGGAAAACAAAGAGTCTTAGAAGTAATTAACACACAGGGATTTGCCTACAATGTACACAGTCATGCAATTGCTAGTAATTATTATGGGAATCTTTACGCATGGTACCTAATTCGAACAGACTATAATAATCTATACACTGTACGCCGTTACACATGTACGAAGCGCTGGTAATATATACGAATATGGAGTCAAAAATTTAAATCATTTTCATTTCTTGTTCTTTTCAATACAATGTGAAATTACTTTGAGAAAAAAATTCCGAAATACTAATTACGCAGGACAGTTAAGGCTACATCGGTAGAAGATATGCTAATAAGGAGATAATGAGATGTGACGTAACTCTGCTAAGCTCCGCCTCTTTTACCAAATATGGATTCCATGCGATTTACAGCATTATAGAAAACAATATATTTTAATTTAGCTCGTCAACAAGTTTGACTGTTAATCCTATTATTTTTTTTTTTTTCAATTATGAATATGAATAATATACATCTTTTATCAAAACGTCCTTTTTGCGAGTCGTTTGGTGCGACATCTGTGTCGGTCAGGCGCTTCCGCTGCGCACTTGTCAACACAATGGCTGGAGGATTGTCAACAGAAGACGCGCTGCTCATAATCTCAATTTTCAGACGTTTCAAAGAAAAAATAACGTGAGTAGCTCAGATATTATTTGAAATATATCAATGTTTTGTCTTTTTGTGTGTATATTTTAAGAAGTCAACGTAAATTTAATACGAAAACTGTTGAAAAAGGCTAAGGTAAGAAAACCACGTGTTGACCCAATTACCAGTAGCTGTGAAATTCGTGTAGAAATTATATACGCACAGTCTTAATCTTATTTCTAAACATAGTAAAACTTTATCGCAATGAAGTAGGATGATAATTGTTTTGTGTCATTCCATTTATTTATGTGCAAAATTTACAATTGGAGAACTTTCTGCGATTTAGCATAAAAACTTGCAAGTAGGTCAGACGACAGATTTGTTGTATCACTATCGAGGCTCGTCATTTCAGAGTGGCATGTTTGCAGACTATAAGATCACGGTAGGCTTATTAAATACTTTCCTTATATATTGTTTGAACCCTTAAACGCAAATATTAAGCTCTTAAAAGATATATGGATCCGCAACTCTTGACAATTTACAAAATGTGTATTTTCACCATAAATAGCCAGTCAAACCAAGGTGCATTACAAAAGCCAGAGACGCCGGGTATTTCCCTGGCAGGATTTCCCCTGCGTATGCTAACACATAAAGAGAATCCTTACTACAAATGTAATGAACTTATACATGATGGGGCTTCTGAACTGTCTAATGGGATGTTAACTCGCCATGTTATTTAAAATCTGTCCCAAGATGATTATTCACAACATTTTTCCAATCAATTTAAAGCTGCTTGGTCCGATTTTATATCAAATTTTATGCACGCTTTTAAACAATGGCTATGCTTAGTATATGTATAATAGTAGACATTGCAGTAGTTTTACCCGTCAATTATGCCAAATTTCAATGAAGAAAAATACGTACAAAATTTGCTAACAAAACAAACGACATTAAAAGGTACCGCGTTATTTCGCCTCATGTGAAACTTCACCCCTGACGACGAGACGGGTATGGTTGTATTACGAATTTGACATCGCTTTAGATAAAGGTCGAAATGATCAGACAAATTACAAATAAACATGTGTACGTTTTTTTTGCTAATATTTCTGAAGTCTGCTTTCTTTACAATCGATGCATAGCATGCGGGTTGAATAACCCCAATCATTCGGGGACGAAACCAAGCGGTTTCCTTTTCTAAACATTCCCATGATGCATTCTGGTTTGTTTTTTAGTTTGCCTAAGAGAAATTATTTTTATTTACTTTGAATATTTCTAACTTTGAAAGGAGACTGATTCTGCTGGTGTAAATAGGAAAAAGTCCATAACTTTCTAAGATAAATGATTTGTATGGAAAAAATGTTGGTACAGTACTGTAAAAATAAAAAAATCGGACGAAGCAGCTTTAATATTTAATATACAAATTTCCATGTCAAAACTATATCTGAAAGCTTTGTACTTTCATATTAGGCCGAGGACTAAAAAAAGCTAATATATGAAGCTCAAATATTTTTGGAAAATAAAAAAAAATCGCTTAAGTATCGTTGTATTAATGGTAAATGTATTGATCCAAATATCGTCAAAATAAATACCTTGATTCACCAGTGCATCGGTGGATCGTCCCATCCCTAGAATACATGTATTATACAAGTTTTCCTGAAGTGTCTCTTTAAATTATCAAGAAAGGAAACAACAATTTATACCAATGTATTTAGATGCTATTAATTTATTTGAGATGTTGGCATATTAGAATTCATTAATTGTCAATGATGGAATATATTGACAAGTTGAATAAATTCAAAAATGATATATTTTCCAATGTGTAAGTAAGGATTCTGCCAATTTTCTTTTTTCTTCCAGGAGAGGATTATTCTTAGTTTCTCTCTGAAATTTGCTGATGGCAATCTGTACTTTGGCTAGTGCAGCATCATAACACTTCCTGAAGCTTTTGTCATGAGGGCTGGTTTTACACAGTCTCTTGTATTTCGTGTACTCGGCCACAAGCTTCGAGTTCCCAAGTAAGGCATTCAGAATATCAGCCGTTGATTTTGGTTGATCTACAGATTTTATTTTTAAAATAAATTTCTTGCATAAAAATTCCTGGATCCATTAAAAAATATTTAAAATATTCCAGTGAATTACTGATGTAAAAAAATCTTATTTATGTATTTTTAAAATATAAATAGTAAAATTTGCTTAAGAATTGTTTTAAAGAATTTTCTTGTCAAACGTTGTCCTTGTGCTTTTTCTGTTATTGGTCATTTTAAATGTTTACCTTTAGCTTCAATGAAAAGTCTTTTTTTGCAACTTTTTGGTTGAGGGTCTGAAAAAAAGAGTTTACAATGTCAAGTTCTGTCGGTTAAAATGGTAACTTTTGATTTTTGTTAGTACAATAAACACCATTAAGCAATTTGTATCAGATACTTTACCAAATTCTACAAGCGAACGTTTCTTTCGTGGAAGACTTCCAGTAAATGTGCATCAGAATCTCTTGTGCCTAATATATTCTGTGAAGATAAAACGTCAATGAAAACTTTAAAATTGGTTTTAAAAAAGAACGAAAATTTAACATAGGCCAAATTAAAAAAATAGTTGCGTTGCTGGTAACATGACAAAAATATTTAGAGTAGGTAGTTAGGCAAGAACTTTTTTATTTTTACTATTTATTTTAAATACATTGTCTTTTGTCAGTATACATACACATATAAATAAAAACATGCAACAAAACAAATGTGAACTCTTTAAAGTACAAGAACAGACACATTCTATGATGCAGGTATGCAATTTAATAAATACTGCATGAAAAATATGCATGCGCAGAGAAGTACATTTCCTAATCCAGATGTGGAATAAAAAGTTGAAGGGTGGTGTGTAAAAATTAGGGTATGTCAGGTTACTGGAAACACACTTTTTTTTCTCAGCCTTACCAATATTTTGATAATTCATTTAACACCTTGCCTTTTTTTTATTGTAGCATTGAAATTGTAGGTTACCTGATTCAACGACTCCGAGTCCTCCCCTTGTCTGCAAAAAGGGTCCTGTTCTGTCACCATGTTGGCGCAAGGATCAGTCGTGTCTAGAGGTAAAAAATTTTATTGTTGTATTTTTCATTTGCATGGTTAGTTAAGTGCTGTTTTGTGACCATCCTCTGCACCAGTATTGATTATTAAAAAAAATTGTTCTTACCTTCCTGAGCATCATGGGGGCAAGCCTCTGCCCCATTGCCTTTATTGTCATTATTGGGATGTGTCTCTACAGCATTGTCCTGGTAATGCTGGAAACATTTTCCTGCATCATTCTTCATCTATAAAATACACAGGTTTTTAACACTTAACATCAAGCATATAATAATAAACAGTAAAATCAGAGAAAAGCAAACAGATGCAAGTCTTTTTGTACTAAGTTGACATTTAGCACCTTGCCTTTTTTTTAAATTTAACATTAAAATTGTAGGTTACCTGACTCAACGACTCCGAGTCCTCCCCTTGTCTGCAAAAAGGGTCCTGTTCTGTCACCATGTTGGCGCAAGGATCAGTCGTGTCTAGAGGTAAAAAATTTTATTGTTGTATTTAGGCAACTAGTTACAATTTAAGTGCCACAGTTAAAGTTCCAAAAGTTTATTTTTTTAATAGCAAGGAAATGTTAAGATATTTATTTACCATTTGGTGGATATATGAATTTTGCTTCCTTTTCATTGTAGACCTTGATTCTCTTGATGGGGAGTTTGAGGAGACCTTCTGCAAATTTGTCAACACATGTTTTCCAAACAGAGGCCAAAAAGGATGTTTCTCTGTGCAGATTGAAGGAGGTAAAGTTGTGAATTCGTGGACCTTCCTGTCTCCTGCAAGGCTCATCCTCACCATCATAGAATTCAATGCCGCCTTCTACCCATGACCACCATACATCTTTTCCTGCCAACATGAAGTCCGAGATCCTTTCCAGATGGGCTTGAAACAGAACTGGATTTTTTTTAACAAATTCATTTGAGAAAATGGTGTTGCCACGTTTCTCGAGGAGCTTGGATTGATGGCTGATCATCGAGTTTTGTTTTTTTAGAGTGTCCAGTTTTGAGTTAATTTGTTGTTGAATTGTAAATCGTAGAACAGCATTGTCCACCACATATTCTGCGTGTCTGTTGGTTGTTTGTAGGGAAAGACGCCGCAGATCCCCAAAGCTTCTTTCTTCTTGTTCCGGTATGATTGACTTCAAACAAAATATTCTGTAAGTTTCCGGGAGATGGACAGTTATCCCATGATAATGGCTTCCAAAAAATTTTCGAGCTATTAGTTTTGCTGGTTTTCCAAAGATGAGTTTTGATAGTGTTGCAAATTTAAAACATTGGTTATATAGTCTCAGGATCTGTCTCGAGTTTCTGTTTTTGAAATTGGAATATGATATTTGAATGATTTCAACTAAGCTGTTCACAAGGAATAGGAAATCTTCATGGATTTTGTTTTCTTCATATTTTGTACTGATAAATTTTGCTAGCTTTATTGCATATAGACGTGCGTCTGATCCCTTGATTTGGTTTTTATCTCCAATGGTAGTGTTTGAGAACTGCTCAAATTCTTTTTGAATTTCTTTAGGGACATGAAAGGGAAGCTCTGCAATGATATTCTGGACCACATTGGTTATGTCATGCAAAGGTTCACAGAAGAGTACTTCATAATCTTGGATGCTGATGTCATTTGCACTTTTCGTTGGGTCGTCACACATCAGTGCAGCTGGTCTGCAAATTCCATGAAGTTTTGTTGATAGCTTGTCCATGAGTTCAGCTTTCTTCTCATTGTTCACCCAAATCTCATGGTGTTCTAGTTCAGTGATGAGTTCATCCTTTTTCAGTTTCTGAAATGGATTAG
The DNA here is from genome assembly GCA_015776775.1 of Magallana hongkongensis. NCBI lineage: Eukaryota > Metazoa > Mollusca > Bivalvia > Ostreida > Ostreidae > Magallana > Magallana hongkongensis. Next base: position 11,598 of record VIAA01000315.1, read on the forward strand.
TTTCTCCCGTTTCCAGCTTTTTCCAAAGATCTCCTTTGATGATTAGTCTCCTTCGCTCTTTTAAGGACAGGAATTGGTTTCTATAGCAATGAACGAGGTTGCTATGTTCCTTCACGTTCACTCCACAAAGACAACTTAAACTTCCTCCCCTTTGCTGCCCACCCTCAAACTGACGAGCAGGGTTATCGCCTGTAAATACTCGCAGCTTCACCTTGATATCTGTATCTTTGAGGGACATGAGGTCTTGCAGTCTGGTCTTTGTGTATGATAGCTGTTCCTTGTCCGAACTTCCTAAAATATGAAAAGGTAAAGTAGGTATATACTTAACGGGCAAATAATTAAAGTATGTACTTCACAGGGAGAGAGGGGCTAGACAGAACTAATTGTGTGCAAAGAATATTGTTTAGAGCAATTGAAGCAGTTAGACACTTGAGTCCTTTCAGTAATTTGTGAGAAATTCATTTGCCTTGTGACCAATTAATGAATGTTTGAAAATGTACATACCTGATTTTCCAAAAATGTATAGCTTGGGTCTTTCTACAAAGGTTTGTACATCCATTGGGAGATTTTCTTGAAACTTTTCTTTGTATTCTTTATCTGTAAGGAAGTGTTGGTGTTGTATAAAAAATACACCATGAAGTTAACATAGGAACTGTTAAGAATGTCGGAGTGGTCATGCCAGAGTTTTAGGTAAAAGCTGTTCTCTTCATCACTGTTGTCATTTTCCTTTTGGGCTGAAGTGTATGCCGGTCCGTTTTGGCTTTGCAAAATGCCAGCTGCCCTGAAGCGTTAAATCTCCTCCTGTACTATTGTTGTCAGTGAAATTTTTCTCCCATAAACAAGTGTTTCCGTAGTGGTTAATTTTCCATTTGTGTCAATTTTGGTGCTATTTTTTCTCCAATGTTGATTTCTTGTGTCTTAAGTTTCATTTTAATTATGCTCTTGATGTTCTGTCGCGTAAGGACGCCCTGGTCCGGTCTTGCACAGAATGTTTAACCTCTTACAAGTACATTAACAGCAACTCCCAGGAAGATTGTTAATGTGTATTTTGATTTGGATTTGGTAAAAGACTGAAACATAAACAAAGGATACAATGAAACACTTTGAATTTCATACAAAATAAATTTTACACACCGTTATTAAGTGATGCTAATATAAAGGTATCAATAATAACACTATACATAAAGCTCATGACACTTATGGGCTTCCATAGAAATAAAATTTTGCAGCATAACACTTGGAAATATAGTTAACCACAAATATTAGCTCAAAACTATCAAAATACATTCAAGATAACTTGTAAAACTATCACTATAAAGTTTTGCAAATAATTCACAGAAAGTTGTTCAAATTAAAACAAGCCTATGTTAACATTTGTTGCAGACGACAACACTCCATAAGAAAGCTTCAACTATTACACATAAAACTGATTATGGCTACTGTAAAAGCTATAAACATGTTGAAATCATCTTTTTACAGAATAATAAACAAGTTTTAAATCATTACTTACTCTGTGGTAGGCTAAACTTAGCGAAAAATACAGAGCGCGGTGTTCAACCGCATAAACAAATGGCGGGCTTCGTATGACAATTTTACCGAAAAACACAAGAGAGTTCTAAAATGAAAAATCAATAATTAAAGAAAGATAACTCTAACATTGGACAGAACACTCCCCGCTTGATGACAACGTCATCACTAAATATTTACATTACTTAGACAATAGACATATAGTCTATATAGGCATTGACATATTAACATGGTAGCAATAGAACAAGTTCAGCAGTTGGACGGGTGTATAAGGTTGAGCGTCCATCTCTTACTATGCACACTTCACACTTGCGAATTAAACCGTCTGAAGATGGGAAAGCCTTATGGATAATTCCTAACGGCCAATCATTTCTTGCTTTCTGTTTGTCTCTCACTAAAACAACATCACCTTCGCACAAGTTTCTTTTAGGTTCATGACATTTCTTCCTCTGTTGAAGTGTCTGTAAATACTCTGCTTTCCAGCGGTGCCAAAACATGTCAGCCAGGGCTTGTCTCGTTTCCACTCCTTTCGGAAAAGGTCTTTACTATCGGACGTTTCTGTAACAGAGGTAATTTGTTTTAAATTTTAAATTATTCATTCTGATAAGCTTCTTGTTGAACTTCAACAAGCAGATGTTTCGGTGCTGCTTCAAAGGCATCTACTGTCTTCCACTTGGAACATACGTGCCATCCTGAACAATCTGCGCCATTAACCGATTGAGCTATGTGTTGTAGGTGAGCGATAGTTTCAACAAGTTTTCTCCAGTTAGAACATTTACTAAACCGGTGAGTTCCAAGCTGGCCATGAGGTTGATCCATCATGCTGGTTTTTAAGACAACTACTTCAGCTCTAACTTCTTTGTCCTCATTTGGGTTCTGTAACTCATGCGTATTCTGTGTAGAAACATGTTCGTCCAGGAGAAAGGCTGGTCCTACTAACCAAGGATTGTCCTGCATTTTACTAGCTGCTACAGAGCGTGATGCCTGGTCTGCTGGATTATGATTTGTCGACACATAGCGCCACTGTTGAGGTCGGGTGGAAGCTCTTATCCTCTCCACTCGATTGGCTACATATGTGTAAAATCTTCTAATGTCATTTTGAATGTAACCCAGAACCACTTTGCTGTCAGTGTAGAATGTAAAGTCCTTAATGTGAAGATCTAGGTGAGTAGCGATGGATTCTGCTATTTCCACCGCAAGTACTGCACCACAAAGTTCCAACCTGGGGATGGTGTGACCATGCTTTGGTGCAACCTTTGACTTCCCTAAGATGAAACCCATTTCCATGTTTCCATTTTCTCCCTGATATACAAGATATCCAACAGCGGCTACTGCTCGTTCGGATGCATCTGAGAAGATGTGTACGGCTTTGTTGCGTGCACTTGTCCACGACACAGAAAGGTAAGTGCGAGGGATACTTAAACCATGTAAATCTTTCAAAGAGTTGACCCAACATTCCCATGTTGCCGAGTACTTTAAAGGTAGGGGTTCATCCCAGTCGCTGGTACATCCTACTAACTGGCGCATGAGTAACTTCCCGTCAATAATGACTGGTGCTAAGAATCTTAAGGGATCAAATATGGAGTTGATTGTTGAAAGCACTCCTCGTCTTGTGAATTGCTGTTCTTCAGTTGAGATGCGGAACAAAAAGGCATCGGACTCCAGGTTCCAAGAAACACCAAGAGTATGTTGATCCGGTAGAATTTCATTGCCAAACTCCAGGTCCTTTAAATCTTTTGACAAGTCCTCAGGTGCGAATGCTTGCATGACTTCATCTCGGTTTGAAGCTATCTTGTGAAGTCTCAAATTTCCTTCAACTTTAAGTGCTTTCTGTGTTCTCTGAAGCAGGTCTATAGCTTGTTCAACTGTAGGTAGTGATTTGAGTCCATCGTCGACATAGAAGTCTTTACACACAAAGTCGCTGACATCAGAACCAGGACAACTGTGATTTACTGCAAGTCTAAGGCCATATGTAGCTATTGCCGGAGAGGCTGTGTTACCGAATACATGTACACACATGCGATATTCAACAAGAGGTTTGTGAAAATCGTTTCCTTCATGCCAGAAAAATCTAAGGTAATTGCGATGTTCCTCGTTGACTTTAAAACAATAAAACATCTGCTCTATGTCAGCGACAATGGCTACTGGTTCCTGTCTGAAGCGAAGTAACACACCTCGGAGGCTGTTTGTTAGGTCTGGGCCTGAACATAATACATCGTTCAAGGAGATGCCATTATGCTTCACAGCTGAATCGAATACGACACGTACTTGATCTTTTTTCCTTGGGTGGTAGACACCAAAGATCGGCAAAAACCAGTATTCTTCTCCTTCTATACGGGGTGGCGCTCTTTCAGCATGGCCTCTTTGAAACATCTTTTCCATGAATGCTAAAAACTGCTCTTTCTTCAAGGGATTCTTTTCCAAGCTCCTGTCTAAACTCTTAGCTCTTTTCAATGCCGAATCATAGTTGTTCTGCAGCTTTTGACGATTTGGCTTAAATGGCAGTGGTGCGGTCCAAAAGCCATCTTTGTCCTTTTTGAACTCGGAACTCATAGTCTCTAAGAATGCTCTGTCATTTGCAGACAAGCCAGGTTTTTCATCATCTTCCGTTCTCTTGAACAAGTTGTCCATGTGTGGTTCGTAAATGGAGTTTTTCTCAGACAGTAGAATGTCTTGTTTTTCACATAATCGAAATTGATTTTGGCAAGGGTTTAGCACAGTACCACGTCCATTATCAAGGATGTTTGTTTTTGTGACGTTGATCTCTTCTGGCAAGTGAGAACTACATAAACAGGTTTCACCTATGATGGCCCATCCTTATGGGAGTTTCAGTGCGTAGGGGGTATTAGCTGGTCCAATACGTTGGTCCAGAACATGGTGAGCTTGAATGACATCTCTTCCAATCAATAGCATAATTTGCGCGCTATCATCCAGGGGTGGAATGTACTGGGCAATGTCAAGTAGATGAGCATATTTCTGAGCTACCTCCTGTGTTGGAATTTCCTCGCGATCGTTAGGAAGATGGCTGCATTCAGTGACAGCAGGTAGTTTAAGTCTGACATTCTGATCCATCGATTCCACTACTACGCCATAGGCTCTCCTCCCAGCAGCTCGTTCCTTTCCTGCACATGAGGTAAGTATATATTCCACATCCTGTCCTTCAATTCCGAGTGCATCGAAGAGTTGTGAACTGGCTAAAGTACGGTTACTTTGATCATCTAGCATGATTTATGCACGCACACGATTGTCAGGACGGTCTTCCAGATGTACATCGGCTAACAGTATTTTAGCACAAGATTTTCCTGGAAATCTACCACATATCTGAGTGCACTTTGAAGTAATGTCAATTGGAGCCTCCCCGCTGTGAGTTGATGCAGCTGTATGAAGTACTGATGGCGTATCGATATGTAAGGCTGTAGGATGACTGCTACTGTTGCATTCTTTGCATGACACTATCTCCTTACAGTCTTTCTTGATATGAGTGGTTGAGGCACAACATCGAAAACATATTCTCCTTTCTCTTAAGAATTTCATTCTTTCCTGAATACTCTTTGATCTAAAGGTTCTGCACTTATTAAGAGGATGGTCAGTATTGTGTATTGGACACTTTCCAGGTACAGAAATATCTTCATTTCTACTTGCTGTGCTCTGAACTTCATGATGAGTGTTAGTTTTCTTCACAACAACAGAGTTTTTCTGAACATAGTTCGACACATTTGTATCCTTCCTGATGAATGTTGTTTCATAGAGAAAACTTGGGCTATTCCTGATGCGACTTTGTTCTCGTAGAAATTTAGCGAAGTGGGTGAACGGTGGATATGCTGTATGATGTTCGTTCATGTATCTAATCGCTGAGGATGTCCATTTTTCCTGGAGATTGTGCGGCAATTTATTTACAATGGGGTTCACACCAGTTGAAGAGTCATAATGACCAAGCAGCGATTTCATTCGTTCATCACTCTTAATGGACTCAATTTCTGAAACTAAGTCTGACATTTCATAGAGTTTCTTTGAATCCTTTGCAATTAGCTTTGGGAATGTCTCCAGTCTTCTCTTTAATGACGACTCTATCATTTCTGCACAACCGAATCGTTCCTCTAGTCTCGCCCATGCTCTCTGTAGACCTCGTAATGGGTCAGCAGTGTTTGCCGACTTTATGCTTAAAACATGTCTCTTAGACTCTGGTCCACTCAATTTTAACAGAAAGTCAAGCTCTTCAATAGGGGAGACATCTAGTTCACTCATCACTTTCTTGAATGATACTTTCCAAGTCATGTAGCTTTCCGGTCGATCATCAAAGGCTGAGAGTCGAGAAAGCAGTAAGTTTTTCTTCAGGAGATAACGTGTGAAATCACATGTGAAAGAGTTGTTTGGTGTGAAGGAGGAAGCTTCTGGGTTTAACTTTCTGATAGGTTCCGCTAAAGGAGGTACACAAAATCTGTCATTTTCACTCTTTACATTTGAATCATATGTATCCTGAATATGGGGTGTGTTGGTAGAACACATTCTTGCACAATTATCTTCTTCGACATAGGCTTTTGTTCTAATAAAAGGATCTGCAGGTTCTGTATCTGGAAGCAAACTCCTTGCAAGTTGAGATTCTTGATCGAGAGCATCGAGAGCATTTGCCTCCGCTTCAAGTGCTGCTGTTTCTCGTTGCTGTGCGAGTAGCTCTAAATTTACTGAAAGTTCAGCTTTTTCGCGTTTCACTTTGGCTTCGTCAAGGGCCATCTGTTGATCCAATACCGCTTGTTTCCTTTTCAAGTCAGATTCCATCTCAGTAAATCTGAGTCGTGCTTTGGCTGCTTCTAGCTTAGATTTGGCTTGAGCGATAAGCGAGCTCATATCGCTTCTTGAGGATGAATGTTTGGAATTCCGTGAGGAAGTTGACGCACTGTCGTTTTCCTTATCTCCCATAGCTGATTGCCTGAGTACGAGATCTTTTACTGTTCTGTCGCGTAAGGACGCCCTGGTCCGGTCTTGCACAGAATGTTTAACCTCTTACAAGTACATTAACAGCAACTCCCAGGAAGATTGTTAATGTGTATTTTGATTTTGATTTGGTAAAAGACTGAAATATAAACAAAGGATACAATGAAACACTTTGAATGTCACACAAAATAAATTTTACACACCGTTATTAAGTGATGCTAATATATAGTTATCAATAATAACACTATACATAAAGCTTATGACACTTATGGGCTTCCATAGAAATAAAATTTTGCAGCATAACACTTGGAAATATAGTTAACCACAAATATTAGCACAAAACTATCAAAAAACATTCAAGAAAACTTGTAAAACTATCAATATAAAGTTTTGCAAATAATTCACAGAAAGTTGTTCAAATCTGAACAAGCCTATGTTTACATTTGTTGCAGACGACAACACTCCAATAAGAAAGCTTCAATTATTACACATAAAACTGATTATGGCTACTGTAAAAGCTATAAACATGTTGAAATCATCTTTTTACAGAATTATAAACAAGTTTTAAATCATTACTTACTCTGTGGTAGGCTAAACTTAGCGAAAAATACAGAGCGCGGTGTTCAACCGCATAAACAAATGGCGGGCTTCGTATGACAATTTTACCGAAAAACACAAGAGAGTTCTAAAATGAAAAATCAATAATTAAAGAAAGATAACTCTAACATTGGACAGAACACTTGATTTTTTAGCGGATCGTGATGAGGGAATAGAAATTCTACTTTTTTCAAGTTTGATTTGTGATCTTCTCAATCTTCTTAAATAGTCTCTCCCACTGACTCTTTTTGCTGGCTTGAATGTGTTGACATTAACTCCTTGAGTTTTTGCGTAGTTCATTAGAACTTGACCTCCATTCATGGGTTGCTTCCCTTGGCACTTAACGTCATATTTTTGGCTAGCCTTGACCAATTGATTGGTTTGTTTGGAGGATAGCTTTTAATTTCGGAGATGAATTCTTTTTTAAACTCATAGTTTTCAAATTTCCCATGTTGAGTTTTGGGTTTTATTTTTCCTGTTTTTTCCTTGTCAGTCTTGTATTGAGAGTGTTTGCACGCGTCCTCTTTTGAGACAAAAGTTGAATTGAATCTGTCTCTGTCAATTTGATTATAGGACTTTCCAGAGCCAAGGAAATGTAAAACATCAATGTTTTTATTTGACATGACCTGTTCGATGTTCTTTTTTGATTTTTTAATGCTCATTTCTACACATTTTTTTGTTCTCCAGGGGAGACAACGCTGCTGCTGCTGCATGTTATGTTTTGGCTTAGTTTTGTTCTAAATGTTGTTCCAGTTTTGTTTTCTACTATTGGTTGCAGAATGTCAACAACATCTTTCATTATGTTTATATCTTGTCTCTGGGAAGACTTTGGAGTTGTAATTTTTTTGAATTTTGAAATTACATGTTCTGTTAAATTTTCACATGCTGCATAAATTTGCTTTTGATTCTTAATGAAAGAAATATGAAGTTCTGAAAAATCTTTGTGTAAAATTGTGCATGTTTCACACTTTAATAGTGTATACCTGGCTGCAGCTTGTGTCGGCTGAAGGGATACAACCTGTACATATGATATAGGCATAGAGCCTTATCGGGACTAATCTCGAGGCTGAGACATGTGCCTCGGATGGAGCCCCGAGCTATAACCTACAGATCATAAAGTCCCGCCCTTTTTGTTTTGTGAATGATTTGTTTTGTACGCTTAATAATAGTTCGTCCTTACAATTATATTTGTATATATTGACTCGTGATTTTTGTGATAGTTTGACGCCAGTATTCTTATATGATTATTAGATAAACAAATTTCCCCAGACTGGTCTAAATTACCGAACCCAAAAATTGTTGGCAGCGTCGGGATTTAGATTAGCCATTTGTTTTCTACATTTAGTGTTTATAATATTTTTTTAATAATGAGCGTGCGAGATTTACACGCCGATGTAGAGTATTTGGAGGGGGGATCGGCTCAATATAGAGATACATAACTCTCTACGGGTTATGAATTCTCCAGGTCTCCAGAGACCTAGACCTGGCATGAGTACCGGTACCCCGTACGTAAGACGGAGAGACAGTGTGAGTGGCTATGTGCCTGGATATTGTGCATGTGTGACGAAGATGAGGATCCTGTACGTACCTAGTAACCGGCCGCCAGTGCAGAACAACTCAAACCTAAGATCAAGGGATACGAACCCTGGACCTGTCCGATCTCGGAACTTTGTTAAACATGCAACATATGATAATTATAATGATTATCTGTCCCCGTTTGAACCAGTCTGTCTTTTGAATGAATGGAAGGAGACTGAGAAAGAACTATATTTGGGTGCTACCTGAGAGGACTAGCACACAAGGCCTGAAATAATTAAATATATGGATTACAGTTTAAAAAAAACCAAAGGAACAATGTATATTCAGAATTTAAGTCTTTTGTGAAAAAGGCAAGGATCATATTTTATCAATCAGAAGCCGTATTCATGCAGCTTGTCTTTTATTTTCCTTTGGATGTGCCCAGCAGAAATGAGCCGAAATGGCTTGGACGGCATATATTTCTTTGCCACTCTTTCAGTCAATGGCTCAGTGCGTCCCTTCTGGCCTTTCACACCTCTGGTACAGGTCGTTGATTTGGACCACAAGATGACTCTCTTCTGCTGCAATGACTCGGCAGACTTGTGGCCACCCACCAGCATATTCCGGCATGTCTGTACATTCAATTTTTCCTTTGTATGGTCCTACTGCTGGTAGAGCTTTCCTGATATTTAACTACAAAATACAAAACTGATTTCAATTGCAAATTACATTAAACCTGAAAAGCACAACTGATTTTGTCTTAAATATCCTTTTTTTTTAATTACAGGTGGTATTAGCAATAATTAGATAAAAAAAAAGTTCAAAGTTCCGACTTTACCTGAATCTTTGTTCCTACAATTGAGTATAGGGACCGTTTATTTTGATACAAATCCACGTTAACGCAGGAAACCTCAATGCTTGTTCCCTCGTGGATAACAGACTTTGCTAGTCCACCCCACAATTTGACATCAATTGAAGCCTGTCCATCACTCAAAGTAACCACTTTCCTCTTAGATATCGTACCTTCGATCACGCTCGACACCTTGTAAGAAAAAAGTAAATTGAACATGCAATTATCATTATTATATACATATATTGATCCTAACTCACAATCAACTTGATAAATCACAATTTATATAATATGTCAGAATAATTGTTCAGAGTTTAATTATTGCAAATAATTGTATTGTATTAATTTTAAACTTAGCAGAATCAAACGGCAAAACCATCACAAAAGTATTTTTACATTACTTATTTTCAATTTCACCCAACCTGGCCATCAAAACAAAGTGTGTTAAAATAAGGCCCACCTTTCTTACTTCACCTGTCAGGCTAATCCTCTTCTTGTTCTCAAATGAACAAATTCTCCAAAGCTCCTATACAACATCAGGCTTCACAAATGAAACAGTCATTTCGTCCGTTAAGGCATCTGGCATCTGTCTTTGCTTAACCTAGAAAAACACAGAACATGTCAATTGATGTATATTCCATATATAATGAAGTGTTTTTATGAGTCACCCATTATCAGAAACAATTTGAAAACAAAAAACTTTACCAGTAC
>VIAA01000316.1:0-21666 GCA_015776775.1 Magallana hongkongensis
TCTTTTTCTGACTTTTTTGGAGCGTCATTTCTCAAAAACTACCCAACCGATTTGCACGAAATTTGCAGGAGTGATAGAACAACGTCGTCGCTACATATTATTAAATTTTCAAATGATGACGTCACTTCCGGTTTCAGATATAGACGATTTTGTAAATTTTTAAGGGTCATTTTGTCCACGCATCTTCTCCGAAACTAATCAAGATAGAAGCTTGAACTTTTCAGGGATTGTAGATGAGTGTCTGTAGATGTACCCCATGCTTCCAATTATGAAAATTGCTCATGGCCTTGAAGCTCGCCTGAACCTGAAAATTAGCACCAAATTTTTTCACGAAATTTTTCCACATTTTCTGTAATACCTTTCGATGTGTACATATTTTGTTAAAACATGTAATGCAAAAGTTGTTTCAATTTACAAGGGCTTTCATTTTATATCAGGAAAAAGGGGCTGACCCCTCAAATTAGGGGCCAAGAGGGCTCTGAAGTCTTCTTACAATAACTCTTTACTGAACAATAATTTGTTATTAGTTATAGAAGCAAAAATGTTCATTGTACAGCTGTTAATCTACACAGTACAATATTAAAGCCATATGTTACGTAATTAGGGGCTTCAAGGGGCCAGAAGTTCAAAACTTTGATCATTATTATCTGAAAAAGGAGAAATATTTTTAAAAGCAATGTAGAACAAAAGTTGCTCAAAAAATTGTTCTGTACAATATGCAACCTTTAATGTTTTTGATTATGACCCCATTTAGGAGTTAAAGGGTCGGCCCCTAAAATACATTTGTACATATATCTCAAGAACCGTTAACATTTCGTGAACACTTGTAAAACAAAATATGTTTATATTTTCGAGACCTTTCATTTGATATCAAGAAAAAGGGGCTGGCCCCTCACATTAGGGGCCAAAAGGGCTCCAATGTCTTCTTACAATAACTTTTTACTGAACAATTATTTGTTATTAATTATAGAAGCAAAAATGTTCATTGTGCAGCTGTTTATTTATATAGTACCATACTTAAGTCTTATATTACGTAATTAGGGGTTTAAAGGGGCCAGAATTCAAAACTTTGATCATTAATATCTGAAAAAGGATAAATATTTTGAAAAGCAATGTAAAACAAAAATTGTTCAAAATAATGTTCTGAACAATACGATACCAAAAATTTGGTTGTTAGTGGCCCCGGTAAGGGGTTAAAGGGTCGGCCCCTAAAACACATTTGTTTAGATATGTCGAGAACGGTTTACAATTCGTGAACTCTTGTAGAACAAAATATGTTTATATTAATGAGTACTTTTATTTGATATCAAGAAATAGGGGCTGGCCCCTCAAATTAGGGGTCAGGAGGGCTACTAAGTCTTTTTATAATAACTTTTTTCTGACCAATAATTTGATATTAATCATGAAGCAGCAAAAAAGCTTTTATTAAGCTTAATTTAAAACTGAAATCCGTTTTAAAATCGGACGATGCACTACAGAGAAATCGGGGTTTAAAAATTAAGTTTTCCGGAAATTTTGATGCCGCGTTCTTGGTTTAAAAAATAGTGCAAAATTCACACTGAAAATAACTTCTACTGAAAATAATTCGTCCTGATCATGAAACTATATAAAAAACATAAAATTGTGTGCATATTGTAGAGTTTCCAAAGCTTAATACAAAACTGAAATTCGTTTTAAAATCGGATGATGCATTGCAGAGAGATCGGGTTTTAAATATTGATTTTTCCGGAAATTTTGATTCCGTGTTATTTGTTTGAAAAAAAGTGCATAATTCACACTGAAAGTAACTCCTTCTGAAAACCGTTCGTACAGGTCATAAAACCGAACTCCTTTTTTTAAATGTTAATCAGAGTGTTTATCGAAACAATTTCCTTATTTCGTTCGATAATTACGTTGTTAGTTTTTATTATAGTCTTTTTAGTCTTAATCGAAATAATTATCGTACGATTCCCCATGTCAACTCGCCATGTTTTAACAACAGCTGATAGCGGTTTGTCTACATTTTTAAAAGAAGCATGGCCTGCAAGACATCGATAGTGGAAATTTCAGCTCAACTAACGTATGACAGATCATAAAGGTATGTTTCAATACAGGATATGTCGTATTGACTTTTTCTTTTCAAAGTATTTGCACTTTTCAATCTAATCCGAGATTCCTCTGACTCTAACCTCCGCTTTTGAAGTACGTCACAATATAAAAGCGGGCGTTAGAGTAAGAGGAATCTCGGAATATTATATGTCCAGTGTATTTTCACGGGTATGTTTTGCACACCATCTTTTGAATTTCTATTTGTTATTATGTATATGTATGTCTTACTTTGTATTGAACAACACACCGCACACTGTAAAACAGTGCATTTTAAAGCGGTGGGAGTCTTAAGGTACACAAGAATAGAATGTTGTAATTGGAGTGCATGTTTGCATGATGATAACTTTGCCCTATTATAAATATTTGAATATAGCAGATCTTTACCATATCGCCTTCATTTAATTTATAAATTAAAAAACTCAGGCTTGTGTTTAATTAAATAAATATATTTGACATAGTAAATATTCAATCTAATTAAAATTAGACCTTTTGTCTCTCTCTCTGTTATATATGGTTATTGCTTGTGTAACGAGCATGTAAAACAGGGTGCTAGATGAAAAGTCTCAAATTTCGTATTATATCAAGCTCAGATTTTAGGTGAATGTTCCATGATATCTATTAAACAGTCTTCTCAAGATATAAGTATTTCACAGAATCATTGTAATTTGAGAGATTAGTTTATCTTTTATACATATTGATTCATTTTAGGTAAGCTTTACATGCATATCACATCTACATAGTATGTAAATAATTTTACTGCATGTGCCTTAGATCTCTCTCTCTCTCTCTCTCTCTCTCTCTCTCTCTCTCTCTCTCTCAAATTTTTTATCTTGGCAAAGTGTCAGAGGGCAACTTAATTTTGTGACAAAAATATCTCGGTCTTGTAAAAGAAATCTAAAGTGGATTGAATTTTAAAATGAGCATGCTCGTATTATCAATCCCTCATTTTTTCAATGTGCAACCAAAATCCAAAGCTTTGTAAAATTGTTCCTGGAATTTTCTGCGCATTATACATAGTATTGTTTTCAAAACATAACTCATAAGAAAAAAAAAAAACCTCGCTAAATTTATTCGCAAAAAACCCCAGTAGAATTGACAAAACATGGTATACATGTAGCAGAAGCTTATGCTTTGACGCTGTTCAGATTGGTAATACATGTATTCCTTTGTAGTTTATGAATTGAAATATTGCTGTTGCACTACAAGTAAAACAAACTCTCTCTCTCTCTTGCTCTTGCTCTCGCTCTCTCTCAATCTGATATGTCTACACCCAAGAAATTTTTTTAATGTTATGATATTATGACTTGATATGCACATTTTTGTTTTTGTACTGCCTAAATGTTAATGTCATGTATTTGGATATGTCATACTTATAACACTGCATGGTCAGTTTATTTTTTCCAAAAACATTATGTATATGTTAGTGTAAGCACAGCTTTTACAAGTACATGTATTTTAACTCAGCTAATTTTTTTTTTTTCATTTCAGCTCAAAACGAACTCTTGTTACCACATTACTTTTACCTGTTGATTCGTATGGTTTCAGCTCTTGAGGTTAACCTGTCACCTCTACCCACATGCATAGTCCTTGTGTTCTACAGACTATCTACCGGTATTTCAAATTAAAACGGATAATGCATGAACAATAATGGAACTTTAAGAAAGCATCATGCCCTATTGTGGTTTGTTCATGTTTGATAAGAAATTATAAAAAACAAAATTAAGGCTGTTTAAAGAAATATGATTGTTGTGAAAATTTGTTTTTCAATGAAAGTATGCAATTATATTTCCTTCATTTTTTATTTTATAAAGATATTTAGATGTCTTTACATAATTGAAAAATCACCCAACTATTTCCAATTGTCTCCATTAAGATTACATGTAGGATATGTAAATGTACATTTGACTTTTGAATAACACCTGCAATGATAATTACTTTTGAAATGAGCAAGAAACAATCTCTTTTCATCCTTTTAAGGTATATGTGCATTAAAAAAAGTAGACACAACATGTCAAATTTTAACATTTTTAATGGAATTCTCCTCCGCCTCCAGCTACCCGGGTGTGTTTGAATTTAATTTTATTTAAGGCAGATGTTGAACTTGTTGATCTTACTGTTTTAGCATGGTTAAAAAGAGACAAGAAACCAGAATAGATTAGATATTCAATAAATATGATTGTTAGCTTACCTTTTTTCATGGAAAAAAGAAATCACATGCAAGAATACATGTCTATTTAATTATTAAAATGCTACAAATCATTCAAGAAACAAAAAAGATCAAATTTTAGTATCATTAATGATTGTTTTCAAATATGTGTGAGAAATGACTCAAAGAAATTGCCACAAGTTTCATAAAATTAGGTAAAAGATTTCAAACCATGACTTTTTATGAAAATCAAAAGATAGGGGGAGGGTATACATGTAAGGGTATTTCTAAGTGATGTGATGCTTTTATCAAGATAATATCATGTAGATGTATGTTGAATAAGGTTTCTTATTAATGGTGGTTGAAAAATAATTGACCTCTAAAAGGTCAGGTAAAGATGTTTTACTATGGAGAACCCTGTAAATCTGTGTTGAGTAAAAGAAATTGAATATGGTGGGTTCACTTAAATGGCCATATGTTTATTAAACCTCAATGGAATTGTCAATATGTAGTATACTTTTTTCTCAGAATTGCATTAGCTTTCTTATTCTAAGACAAGACATCTGTTCATAAAATGTACTAAGTTAAAGGAAGCAAGGGACAGATTCGGATAAAGTACCCGTTAATATTTTTGTAAATTAAGGTACATCACTACACCTAGACTTATACTTTTTAAGACACTACGTCACAAGATGGCGATTTAAATGTTTTGTTGAACTCTTCATATCGTTCGATTGGGTTGTATATCGTTATAGCTCAATGGTTAAAGTATTGGGTTTCTAAACCATTCGAGTTCGAGTCTGCTTAGAGCTTTTGTTACTGTTTATTGAATTAAATTTTTAAAAATGTACTTGTTCATTTAAAATTGCACATTTTTGCCTATTTGACTTAAACACTTCTTATCAATTATGATATCTATCATTATCAAGTAATTTTCTGCTGATTTGTCAATTGAGAAAATATTTCAAGGTGTTTTGAGCCACCTTAAGAGATGCTGTACTTGAAGGCTTATGAGTGTTGCTAAGATTCATAAAATGAATTTTAATGATTATCATTAGAGGGATCTCCCTTGTTGGAATTGGTATGCAATATGAAGGCCCCTAATGTTTAATAAGTACATGAGAATTGAATGGTGAAACTTGCGGCTAAGACTGTTGTGTTGACTATACACTGTGAAATTGCAGGTTACAAATGGGAGGTTATATAACTCGAAATTTATGTGGATGGGACATTATATACCTAATTACTGGGTATGAGGATGATAGCAAGTTTATTGTCTTCCAAGACAGCCACTATTTCATGGGGCGAAGCCAAGTGAAATAGTTGCTGTTGAGGGGGACAATAAACTTTCTGTCATCCAAATAGTCAGTAAATAGCTTTAGGTATTTTAATTATTATTCTGAAGAAAACTTTATTTGTTGGCGATGCAGAATTTCTTGATTATTAACAAATTAGAATTATCGGACTTTGAATTTAATGTTGTGATCGGATTATATCAGAGGTGTTCCGAGTTTAAAAAGGAGGGAAATCGTATGCTGCCGGTGAATACTTTCGTTGACTATTCACCATGGACAGATACCATAGAAACTATTTCACAGTTAGATGGAATAGCATGTTTAATCATTTTAATTTTACATAGGAAATATTCACAGAAATATAATAAACTGTACATTGGTAAGTTTCTGACATTTGATGGTGCAACAAGCACACAGTTTGGAAGGTCAAAGGTGACATCTTTTGTTTCTGACTCCTTTTCGGCTTTATAACTCAAAAAGTTTTTAACCGATGGAAATGAAACTTTCAGAGATTGTGTGCAACTATTATGCCTCAAAAATTCCAAAGTTTCTTTGAAAACGTCACTTCAGTTTTTACGTTACGTCATTTATAAAATTTTAATAAAGTCATTTTGATGACTTCGATGTTTCATGAAAACGCTTTGAGATAGAGGCTTGGAATTTTTAATGGTAATAATTTTGTCGATTTACCACTGTAATAAGGCTGGAAATGAAAATCTGTCTCTTCTGGTCGAATCCGGAAGTGAATCAATTTTTCGAAAAATTGAATTTTTTTAACAAATCAAAAATGAACATGTGTTTTGTATAGCTTATTAAGCTGAATCTAACACTAAAAACCGTTTTAAAATTGGACGATGCATTACAGAGATATCGGGGTTTAAAAATTGATTTTTCCGGAAATTTTGATTCCGCATCCTTGGTTTAAAAAATAGCGAAATGTTTTAAAGTAATATTAACTCGTACCAAAAATAATTGTTAAGTCGTACTTGAACACATTCGGATTTTTTTTGTTAAGTCGTTCTTGAAATCAGAAAGGTTTTTGTTAAGTCGTACTTAAAATCATTCGGATTTTGTTAAGTCGTACCAGGAACAATTAGATATTTTCATCTTAGTAACTCTTGTTATTGGTTCAAGAGCTTTGCTTCTTACAGGAACTTCCAGCTTTACTTCCGACATTAACGGAAGACCCACTCGTTGCTTTGCAACGAGCTTTGCTCTAGTTCTTTTTTTTCTTTTTCTGACTTTTTTGAAGCGCAATTTTTCAAAAACTATCCAACCGATTCGCACAAAATTTTCAGGACGCATAAAGCATGATCAGCGCTACATATAATAAAATTTTCAAATGATGACGTCACTTCCGGTTTCAGATATTGAGGATTTTGTAAATATTTAAGGGTCATTTTGTCCACGCATCTCCTCCGAAACTAATCAAGATAGAAGCTTGAAATTTTCAGGGATTGTAGATGAATGTATGTAGATGTACCCCCATGCTTCCAATGATGAAAAATGCTTTAGGCCTCAAAGCTCGCCTAAACCTGAGAATTGGCACCAAATTTTTTCACTAAATTTTTGCACATTTTCTGTGATATCTTTTGATGTATAAATATTTTGTTAAAACATGTAATGCAAAAGATGTTTCAAATGACACGGGCTTTCGTTTAATATCAAGAAAAAGGGGCTGGCCCCTCCAATTAGGGGCCAAGTGGGCTGTAAATTCTTCTTACAATAACTCTTTACTGAATAATAATTTGTTATTAATTATAGAAGCAAAAATGTTCATTGTTGGGCTGTTTATCTATGCAGTACCATACTTAAGTCATATGTTACGTAATTAGGGGTTTCAAGGGGCCAGAAATTCAAAATTTCGATCATTAATATATGAAAAAGGAGAAATATTTTGAAAAGCATTGTAGAACAAAAGTTGCGTAAAATAATGTTCTGTACAATATGCCACCTTAAATTTTGCTGTTCATGACCCCATTTAGGAGATAAAGGACTGGCCCCTAAAACATATTTGTAAAGATATCCTTAGAACGGTTAACATTTCGTGAACACTTGTTAAACAAAATATGTTTATATTTGCAAGACCTTTCATTTGATATCAAAAAAAAGGGGCTGGCCCCTCCAATAAGGGGTCAAGAGGGGTCTTAAATCTTCTTACAAGAACTCTTTACTGAACAATAATTTGTTATTAATTATAGAAGCAAAAATGTTCATTGTCATCTGTTTATCTATACAGTATCATACCTAAGTCATATATTACGTAATTAGGGGTTTCAAGGGGCCAGAATTCAAAACTTTGATCATTAATATCTGAAAAAGGAGAACTTTTTTTAAAAGCAATGTAGAACAAAAGTTGTACAAAATAATGTTCTGAACAATATGATACCATAAATTTTGTTGTTAGTGGCCCCGGTAAAGAGTTAAAGGGTCGGCCCCTAAAATACAGTTGTTTAGATATATCGATAACGGTTAACCATTCGTGAACATTTGTAGAACAAAATATGCTTATATTAGCGAGACCTTTTATTTGATATCAAGAAAAAGAGGCTAACCCCTCAAATTAAGGGCCAGAAGGGCTATAAGGTCTTTTTATAATAACTCTCTTCTGACCAATAATTTGAGTTAAATCATAAAGCAACAAAGGAGCTTTTATTAAGCTTAATTTAAAACTGAAATCCGTTTTAAATCGGACGATGCATTACAAAAATATTGGGATTTCAAAATTGAGTTTTCCGGAAATTGTGATTCCACATTCTTGGTTAAGAAAATAGTGTTATGTTTGAAGTTAAATTAACTCGTACCTAAAATAATTCGGAAATTGTTAATTCGTACTTGAAGACATTCGGGACTTTTTTTTATTAAGTCGTTCTAGAAATTGTAAAGGTATTTGTTAATTCGTTCTTGAAATCATTCAAACATTGTTAAGTCGTACTAAGAATTATTCGATTTTTAAAAAATATCTTTTTTATTTTCTTTGTAGTTGGTTTGTACTCTGCTTCTTACAGGAACTTCTATCTTTACTTTCGACACCACCGGAAGACCCACTCGTTGCTTTGCAACGAGCTTTGCTCTAGTTTCTTCTTCTTTTTCTTCTAGACGTTTCTTTAAACTGTAATATCTCACTTCTTTGTCATCAGATTTTATTCAAATTTTCAGGGTTTATTGGAAATGACAATAGCTTACTATAGCACAAAATATTGTGAAATCCCTACTTCCGGTTTTGAGTTATTCCCCTTTGAAAATTTTTTTAGTGTGTCTCGTGTACCTGCAAAGGCTCTGAGTTGATCCGTAGCAAGTACGTTTGATTTATAAATCTTTAATGTAGACACCTTGAACGTTGTCCTCCTAGTTTTATATGTTTGATTAACCCACGTTTACTTCTTAAAAAATTACATCGAAATTTGTGTTTCAAAAAATGTTAAATTTTGCTTATATTTTTGCTCAATAACTTTTTAGTTGTAAATTTTTTCTAGACACATATAGAACAAAAGTTGTGCGGAATATTAAGAGCTTTCATTTGATACCATTAAAAAGGGGCTAGCCCCTAAAATGAGGGGGTCTAGATCCCTTAAAAGTCTTTGCTTAATACCTCTAAAACGGTAAATTTTTTGATATGGGCGTCGCTGCAAAAATGTTGTTTGTGACTTTATTGAGCTCATAAAACTGTTTTTGTGTTCGGGTATTGCATAATATGACGGTAAATAGTAATACGCGTTGACCAGTACTCGCGGCAATTTGGCCAAGTTAACGAAACTCTCCCTCGCCCGCGGCCGAGAAAATCGGTCACCATGGTCGCGGCTGGGCTACCTAGCGGTCAGCGGTTATCTAATACACGAGAGTTGGGTCTCTCATATATGAGTTTATTTAGCCGCGACCTCAAGAATTGTTTTAGTTTTGATTACACATAAAAGTTTATGGACTAAACGATTGGGTATCAATTAAGAAATTGTTCAGTTAATTAATAAAAGCAATGTCATTCTCAATCTAAAGCAATATCAGACATAGATCAATTGTGGGTTTTAAGTTAAAAATAAAGAACTTCTATTTGATAGAATATGGTCATTATACTGCAAACTTTTCAAATCTTCCTGGGTTCTGAGCTGTGCGTTGTACCTTAACGTAGTCTATCCTTCGTCCACGGCCGAGGAGATCAGCCACAGCTGCACTACCTAGCGGTAAGCGGTTATCTAATATACAAGATTCGCACACCGCGACGCACACTTAGATGAATATGAACGTGTTTGAGTTTATATAGCCGTAAATACAAGAACTGTTTTAATTTTATGTAATAAAAGTTTGTCCGTCTTGTATTTATTTAATTAAACATTTGACTGTAAATGAATATTAATTAGGGATGTCAACGAGTACCCGGTGAACCGGGTACTCGATCGAACGTCCGAGTATCGAATACTAAAATCGGTACTCGGTTACTCGGATGTATATTTTTTAATATTTTTAAGTTGATTTAATAATGCATTAAAACATCGGTTTTAAAACTTAAAATGTCCATTGCACTTGCACATACAGTAATTAGGATTCCTACGCCTCTAAATATGCTAAATGACCTTCATCGCCTGTGGCAGTGTTTATATAGTAATTATCGTGACCAAGCACCTGTTAACTAGCTTTTCTCACCTTTGGCTGTCTTCTACCCTTATTTTTTGCCTTACTTTAATGATTTGTTTTCACTGAACATCGTTTATATAGTCTATTATATCAATTAGATAGCACACAGTAGAGAAATTGAACAGACCTAAAATGCCGCCACCGACTTCAAAAGTCTGGAAATATTTTGAAAGAACTGAAGATTCAAAAAACGTAAAATGTCAGCTGTACGAAGTAAACTTATCCTATACGGGGGGAATGACAAATTTTGTCAATTCTCCAAGAAGCCGTAAATTCTCGGGGAAAGAGACAGATGATATTACACGTGCGATTGTTGATATGGTTGTGTTTGATTACATGCCGTTACAAATGGTCGAAGACAAAGGCTTTAAAAAACTGATGTCCATCGTTGCACCAAACTACAACATACCGTCAATGTACTTGTTAATATTTATTAATTTTTACACTTTTACCGAGTACCCGGGTACTCGATCGGCAAAACGTCCGAGTAACCGAGTACTAAAAAATGACCGATTTGACATCCCTAATAATAATGAACGATATTACTCCAAATCGGAAACATCGTCAGACATAAATTAATGGTTGGTCTGTATATCTAAAAAAATTTAAATCCCCCCCCCCCCCCCACAAATATTAAATGATGATTATCCCTCGCACATGACCGAGGAGATCCAGCGCTAGTGAACAAGTGATCCGCGGTCGGCTCGTGTTCTTCTACATGTCTTCTACTTATCACGCGTTCATGTTTCATATTTTGCACGGACAGAACTATATTTTATTATGTTTTCAACTGTTGTATAGGTTTAAGATGAAAAGATAAATTATTTTACTTGTACAGTTGATTAAGCATTGATTTAATTATACGATAGCGTACAAGGTAGTTTAAAAATCAAATCAAATTATAATCAAAGTTCTATGTTACATGTCTGCGGTAGGTGCTAGCACAATAAAAGAATGTCCTCAATTTTCCTGAATTGAGGCATTTGATTAATTAAAAGAATATTCACATGAGTTTTAAACAACTTAAGATTAGATTCTAACGGCCACATATTAATCACTCTGTAGTTTTTCTTATACATGGTTGTTCGTTTCAGTGTGGAAGCGAACTCATTGCTGCGCCCCCCCCCCCCCCGCCCCCTCCTCCCGCCCCGCTGACAAGTACTCGCGCTGGATTTTTTTAAATGAACATCAACTAAGTACAGATTTGTTTTCGTAGCAATATCACCATCTTCGTCTTTTTCGGTCCATGTACAAACTATTAATCATGTTATTTATTCAAATTATTAGCTATTTTCTTAATCGGTTTTGTTCTTTTTCTTTATATCACTTCCATTAGTTTTTTACATTCATGATTATTCATGTGGTCTTTTACAGGGCCAATCTTCCCTACAAACTTTCACTACGAATTATCTTACTAGTACAACTTAATTAACAGCAACCCCCAGTTAGCAAGTTAATTCGTTCGCGTTATCTTTCAGCACTTCTTCACAGACCGTCCGCTGCGTCGGACGGGATTTTTCTTTCTCGGGCTCGAATTCTTAAATATAAAGATGTAGCTGCCACGTTTTGATCCGGTGTTTAAACATTATCTAGTTTTTATATATTATTTAGTTTAGTTTAGTGCTAGTTTTGTAGATGTTTTTCTTCTTTCTTATGTAGTTTTTAAAGCGCTAAGCATAGCTGCAGCGCTTTTTTGTCGCCAGATTTCTAATTCTACTTCCACTTTCGTTTTCGCATTTCCGAAATACCGCCACCTACTGGCGTATGCTAGAGAAATCGTACCCTGGAGAAGTCGTACCAGGGAGAACTCATAACTATGCAGTAGAGAAAACTTATTATCTTCAAGTTATCCTGCATGCAGATACATTTGTTCTATCACTATCATTGTTAAATTGGCAATAAATTTCATTTAATGAATATTATTATTATATATCGGATATGGGTGCTTCAAAAGATATCACATTCATGATGATGATTTCTTTCCAATTAGAATTTTGAAAAAATGTGTTTTATATGCATTGAGTTGTGTATTAGGTGTTAAGTAATAATTGAAATAACTTTGTGATATGAATAGGTTTTGAGTGTTTTTAAACGGTAAAGTCTCAAAGTTGAAACCGCTGGACCAAACGTTTCTTTATATAAACTATATATTATTTTTGCTACTTCTATGCGGACGGAACAGTTTAAGTGTCAGAAGACACTAAATTGCTTTTCATATCTTATTAAAAGTGTTTATAATTGTAAAAACATCTAGCCTAATCCCTTTCAAACAATGCAATCACCTAAGTGTTATTTGCTACCGGTGATTTGAGTAAAATTCATTATCAACATGGAGCAATACACTGCCAAGAGACCCTCGTTAAAGCATAATATGTCGAGCTACATGTAATATGTTATAGTTATGAACACCATGTTTTATATAAAAATGCAGAAATTTTATACAAAATATTTAAAACGATAATTTGTGCTGGTTTTTTTTTATTAATTTTATTTTAGGCTTCGTATGCAATATTTCACATTTTTTTTTCTATCAATTTGAATTGATATGCAATTTGATGATAATCCACACAAATAATTTGAATATAATTCATAAAAAGTGTAACTGTTGAGCTACTTGAAATACCGCTGTAAATATATGTAATAATCGTTATAAAGTGATACCTCATTTAATTTGCGTATACGATGCTTCATCGTATGCAACTATGATTTTATTAATGATTTAACAGTTTTCCATCCAACCGGCAGAGCTCGTATTGCAGGTGTTACTACAGTTTTTAAAACATTCATGCGCGGATCCAGAACAAAAATTCCAGGCCAGGGGGGGGGGGGGGTTCCGATGGTTATTTGAGTTTGCCGGGGGAGGGGGGTCCAAGGCATATTTTTTGTAATTTTATAATGTTATTTGAAGAAAATTGAATTTAACAAGGGCGGCGGGGTGGGGGGGGGGGACCCCATAACCCCCCTCTAGATTCGCGCATGAAGTTTACTATATATCTCTACCATAAATGCGCATATCTAGGTACAAGTTATAAATTCAAAACAAACTTCCAAGAAAATCCTCTTGATATCTTTGAAACAAAATCTTTTTTTATAATTTAGTAACAAAAACATATGAGAATCCATCAAGGCGTGAAAGTATGTTACATCGAAGTTACACGTGTGCTTGAAAAGCACAAGACTACTAGTCAAGAACTTTTCATCCACCTTACACAAGTATTTCATTACATAAAAGGTCAGCCCTTGTTGCAGACCCAAATTCGAAGGATAATTCGGAAATTATTTTTCCTCAGCCCTGTTTTGACGTGAACCTACGGTGAAAATCTGTTGTGTCCAGGGCGGGGGGGGGGGGGGTCCGATGGTTATTTGAGTATGCCGGGGGGGGGGGGGGGTTCGAGGCATATTTTTGGTAATTTTATAATGTTATTTAAAGAAATTTGAATTTAACAAGGGGGGGGGGCGGACCCCATAACCCCCCTCAGCCCTGTTTTGACGTGAACCTACGGTGAAAAACTGTTGTGACATCTGAATCGGCGTCCATGACAACACCCTTTACATTAAACTTGTTAAAACAGGCTACTTTTTACGTATGGTGAGATGTGAGCTAGAGACTTCATTATATTCAATGATATACCCTAAAATATACCGCAGAAGTGACTGTTTAGTTAATACTTAAATTGAATAGAAGCTACTCCATTTTGTATTATATAAAATATTCTAACATCTGGTAATATAAATACATTAATGGTCTTTGCATGGGGTTATGAAGCAGAAGGCTGGGAATATTGTTCGAATACCAATTGAAAGCTAAAATTTAGAAGAATAAGTGGCATTTCCTGCAAGGCAGATCTGTAATGCGGTCAGAATTATCTTTACTTACTTTTGTCAAAACTTTATTGCTTTTTATTTTTGCAATTGGTATCGTAATTTGCCACTGAATTTTTTAGTGTTTGTCATGTTTTTGGTTTGCAAGTTGTCAGATGTAAGAACAGAGATGATGAAAATTAGCAAATAAACATAAATAAATATTATTCATAGTCTGATTTTTGTTACTTGCGACAATCTTATTTTAGTTTATTTTCTTCACAAGAAGCATTTGCTGTGTAGCTCTGCTGAACTTTAGCAAAATCTGTTTAAAACTAACTAGCAATATCATTATAGAATTACTACAAATTTGTAAATTGTAAACTTTGATTTACAGTCAATTTGATAAAATTTATGCTTCAAATATAAAGAAACACTTGCATTAATTGCATTACATTGAATGCTGTGGTTATGATTTTTTTTAAGTCATCAGCATTCTGTTTTCACTGTAACACGACAGCATGCATTAATTATTGAAAAAAAAATTATGCATTCTATGACTAAGGTATTTCCAAATTCTATATTATTTCAGAATTCTGAGTTCGTGAACTTTTACAATAACGAACAAATCCCGATTTAAATATGATTCTTTACATGTATTTACATAACATTCGGTATATTTTAACACTTTCTTCCCGGCTTAGCGCTTTCCAGTACTTTCAGTACTTTGATTATTTTGTTGTCCTGAAGAAGGGACGGGTTGTCCCGAAAATTTGACAATATTTTACTTTATTGTTCGTGTCGTTGGTTATTTTTAGTGTATAAATAAATAAATAGATATATATATATATATATATATATATATATATATATATATAATATGCATGTGTTATTATGTCGATACATTATCCCAAAATATACCTGCTTAAAATGAAAAGTTAAGATATTTAAAAAATAATGTAAAAGTTATATTTACTTTGATCCTTGTTCGCTCGGACCTGAAAAAAAATCCACAAAATGTGTGAAAATGTTGTAAATTGTGATGAAAAGCCGAATTTATTCAAATAATCAGTGATAAACCTGTATATTGTTTATCAGTTAGATTGTATTTATCATTTTCATAAGTCTAATCTTAAAAATTAAAAATTAAAGAATTTAATACTCATTAATATACACACAAACATGCAAATACAATACAATACTAAACTTTCGCCGACAAAATTGCATACGTAAAAATTTATTTTATTTTCTTCAACATTGTAATTCGAAACAAGTTGTAAATATAGATTTTTATGTACATAATCTTTTTCAAAAGCTGTAATTTATTTATTTCTTTTTTCGTTCATAATCATCATGATTTATATTTTCAATAATTTAAATCTGAAAAGCTTTTAAATACTTTGAATTTATTTTTTTTGCATTTTGCCTGATATTTGAAGTTATCGTATTATTGTGTAAAATAACTTTTACAGTCTGTGAGCAGTGTTTTGACGCTGTCAATAAATAAGTGAGAAAGTGAAGTCATTTATATAGGGTTTTGTAGATATATTATAGTAGAAGGGAATGATGCCAAACACTTTTTTCACGAAAGTGGAACTAGTTGTATTTTATGGAGGGGATGAACTTACGTAATCTTTAGTAAAATTCTTTTTTTTAATTTATATACTATTGGGCAAATTTCTCGTAGAAACAAGTGTGTGTTTTCGGACTAGAAAGATTCAATGATAAGTTCAGCATTTTCCATAATTCAAACCAAAAAAGAAAAAAAAACCAATAAAAATTTCAAAACACCCAAAGTCAATATTTCTGTTTCTTATGGTGGCATATTTCAGTCCTCTGAATGCAAGTTTTTTTTTCTATATATTAAGCCAACAAGCAATGTCATTATACGATGATACAATTTTTGAAATTTTATTTGTTATTATCAATACCTGTCCACAACTGACTTACAACATGCCAGATACAACTTATTTATGTCGACATGAAACTTTATTTATGTTGCCATGCGCGATAATTGTGTTGACAACGCGAGGTAATATGTTGACTTACAAGTTATATATTATACAATTACATAATAATTTTGACATGCAGCTTATTTATTTACCTTCATGTGAATATGGGAGATGAATATGTTAGCATGCAACATATCTCTGTTTACATCCGAGATAATATGCTGACATTAACAAAAAATGATGCAGGTCAGAATATTTATCTTTCATTTCATGTCACTTGAATATTCTGCATGTAAACATAAAAAAGTTGCATGTTGACATAAAAATTTCGCAAGTGGAAATCTTTATCTATGTCAACATAAATCAGTTGTATATCGACATAAAAATGTCGCATGTCGACAAAACAAAAACCTTGCATGTTGACAATTAAATGTCGGCAATACTTGATTTTTTTTTGGACGAATTGTTATCTGACTATTTAATTTAGCATACCAACATAATTATTTCGCATGTTTACGTAATTATCCAAAATGTCAATATAACTATTTTGCATGTTAACATAGTTTAAAGAACTTTGACTTGAATAAAGGGTACTGAAATACTGAAATATGCCATAATTGTTGTTTTACCATTACCATTTCTTTTCCGCACACACTGCAGGATAACGACAACGGAAAGTGCGGCGATGATGGCTACAAGTAAACCGGTCGTTGTACCAAATGCCACGGGGGAGAGACATTGTGTATCATTATTCGGATCCGCTGTATGAAAAAGCCAATAATCAGAGAACTCGAAAACATTAATGTAACGCTTTCGACATTTAATGGATATGCAGACAGTTTCGAAGTAAATAGTATTTTTTCAGATAAGGGTATAACAATAAGAATTAAGTAATTAAAAGTTGCGTTCAAAGCATCATAAAATATTTAAAACGGTATGAAGTAATATCTCCAGCACTTACAAAGAACGGTGAAATGTACAAAATCGGAAAACTCGTCATATTCATAATAAGTGATCGAAGATGTTGCTCTGCATCTACATGAAATAGTTTTGTCGTTCGATGTGATTTTCAAGCTGATATAAGACTCAAATCGTATAGCAGTACCAGATACTGGAGCTTGATTATTACAAAACCACATCCACGAAATTTGTGGATAACCCAGGGAAGTTATATTGCATTTGGCTTGTATGGTTTCTTCTGACCGAACAGTTGTGGACGACAAAACATATACCATCGGTTTTGTCGGAGGAAGATCTGAAATGTATTTATAATGTTTGTATTTTGAATATCATATATCTATAAAAGTATATTAAAAATATGTTTTACATATTAGATTTTATTATACTTTCATGTTAGATACCGAAATCTAGTTGGTTTGTTACCGTCTTCCGTGTAAGACGGTATAAAGAGTTGAAGTAATTTACAGTCTCCGGATTGTGCATTTCCCTTCTTATGTGATTAGTAGAAAAGACATGATGTGAAAATTTACATATATTTCATTTGTTGTCATAGTGTTCGGCACAAATTGAGATACTTTTCTTCTTCTAATTTTTACGTACGACTTAACAAATTTCCTAGATTTCAATTCTTAAAAAGTGAGAAAACGAAAAAAACTGGAAATCGCTATGAATGAAATTCAGGCTTTTAACTAGTTGAAAGCAGCAATCTTATATATATCTTATATATATTATTTATTTGTTCTTTTCCTTTTGTTTGTGCAAATACAAAAATGTGAAAATCTGATATGGTGGTTGTGTTAACTTTAACGAAAAATATACAATCTTTCTTAAGATATCCTTTTCCCTACTATTCGTTGTCATTCGTTCTTCGGTAGGTGAGCATTGCCATTGAGCTTTTATGGCGTTATGATAAAATGAAGTTTTGTAGGAGTACGCTATATGAAATAACATAAAAGAAAAAGTAAAAAGTGTACAGTTTGGAAATTTTACACAAAGAATTATGCTATACTAGAGGTTATTTTTTTTAAATATTTTGAATAAATCCACTGTACCAATCTCGTTTTGTAATACTCTAAAAATATAGCAAAATTTGGTGCATTTTGATCATTCTTTGAGTATTATGGGGTGATTAAATTTTATACTGTTGGAGGTGATCAAATCCTGTAAAGCCCGAAGTGCTTCATGAAAGATTTGATCACGCCCGACTGTATTCAATCACCTCATAATATTCAAACAATGATTCCTTATGACTTATATCTATAAAAGTTTTAGCAATTGTACGATTAATTACTGAAATAGTCATTGATGAAGGTAATGGAAAATAAATCGCAAAATCGGTTCGTAGTGTTACCACAGACAAAAACACTGGAAATATAATAAAGTATTGTACAATAATACAACAAAATGATTGCAATTCACGGAAAGATGTACTCCACGGAATTTGGAGTAAGATTCGTTGTATATCATTATTCTATATTTGGTAAAATTTTTATTACAGAAACAAGCGCCTTTGGTTTTAACATATGGTATTGATACTTGATGGTTCCTTTGATGCCTTAGTATTTCAAATCAACATTGCTAAACACTTATCTTAACGCACAAAAAAATATCCCATTGGGACCCCAATGTAGACGTCATCATCCTTGCTCTGCAAATGTATTGTACTGCCAGGGCTGCGTTCAAGATCGTAGCAGCTAGCCTAGCCGCTAGATCGTAGATATCTAGGTCTATTGAACGGACCGCTAGATCTCAAATTTGAATTTGGAAATATTCAACTAAAGACTAATTACATTGACAAAATTTGTTCATTTCAAGCGGAAATATACATGTTAAAATTCATTATAACTTAAAAGATGAATAAAATATCACAACTAAATAAATAGATTTCATGTTTGTTATAAAGTGGTAACTAAGGTGGCCATCTTGAATTTGATTCTTAGCATAAAGTATTTAGGCTACGAATATCTACGTAGCGGCTAGACTACATGTAGCTTATCGTTCAACTACGTAGCCCTACGTAGCAGCTACGATCTTGAACGCAGCCCTGTTCATTGCGGTTGAAATGGTTAAAGTGTCAGGATGGAGACAAGGACCCTGATAGATTTACTTATAATGAACGTAGTGCCGAAAACATCTTCAGTAATACAAAGGAAACAGACGGAAGATTACGTTGAACAGGAAAGAACATGTTTCCCGAGGGTTGGAGATTTCAATTATAGTCTTGACCAACACGGGACAGAATCAAAAGTTGATATAAAGTTATCGAGCATCTATAGTAATGATATAATTAGTTTTGAAATATCTTACATTCCAATCTTAATAATATTAATATAGAAAGAAAAATTGATATTTCATTACATTTAAAAAAAATAAGGTACCTTCACAAATCATAAATGAGCATTGTTTACTCTTGTCATAGTAACACATAATATACAATAGTTCTTACTCACGATTAACATAGACTAAACGTCTGGTTGAACTCCGATTATATATCAATAAAGTAGATGGCGATGTCGCCCTACAGTAGCAAGATCTCTGGTGATATTTCATGGATAACTTGAAAGTCAAGTACGTATAGGTAGTTGAATACGTGATGCCACTTGTTATCTGCTCTTGTCCACAAAACCAGCTCCATATTACGGGGGGACTTCCAAGAGTAGACAGGGAGCATCGGAATTGGGCTGTTTCACCTTCATATCCATTTACCGAAGATTGATAAATGTATGGTGCAGAAGATGGAATTTCTGTGGAAAATGGAGCACAAAAGCCTTAAAATGTATTATCTATCAATCTATTGTAACGTATTGTCCCAAGAAAAATATTACTAGTGTTTACTGAGATATTTTGATAGTTAGAATCGGAAACTCCAGCAGTATACATTAAATGTTATAATTTATAAATTCATTCAAGTATCCTGATCATTATGACCAAGAAAAAAATAATTCAAAACTTTATTTGCAAGCATCCCACTAACGTAAGTAACGGCGATTTTTATTTATCAGTACTACTTGGCATGTACCCTAGATTAAAATTAACTAGATCATTGAACTAAATGTACACCATCTTCGCTAGCCAAGGGTTTTCGGTCCACTTTGCTCCCCATAAACCATTGGCGGATTTCATTACGAAAACTATCTAACTTGAGTTGCGCCCTTTGCATATTTACATTTTAATCGAATAAAACAACGGGTTATATACACACTACGGCATTAATACAACTTAAAATATGTTGATTACCAAATACTGGATCATAATGAACGATGTTATGAAATACGAATTAAGTTATAACCTAGGGAAAGCACGGAATGTTTTATTCATAGTGTTTTGTAAGGACCTGTTCCGGGAGTGAAAAAGTCGCCGATTTATATGAAAGCTTTCATGCCATAAAACCAGGTATCGTTAAATTAAATAAAAACAGAGCTCATTGAACCCTTAAAAGCAATACCCATATAATTATGTTGATATGCTAAATTATATAGTCAGATAACAATTCGTAATGAAATCCGCCAAGGGTTTATGGGGAGCAAAGTGGACCAAAAACCCTTGGCTAGCGAAGATGAATGTACACCTTTATGCGATAAAATTGCTTTTGAGCTAAAACTACGCAATCTGTGCATATTTCGTTTGAAACCGCGTCATTCTTAACTTATTTTGACGAAAGAATTTGATAGCTACGTCCAACCGAAAGCCCAAGGTCTTGTTAAAATGGTGCTAATAAATATTCAGTCCTTTTTTGGAAAGTATAAAAATCAGTGACTCAAAAACAAAAAATGATTATATTATTTACAAAACAACGTATCCTGAAAAGGAAATTAAAAACATTAACTGAAGAAAGGAATGTAACGTGCAATGTGGGTTCAAAACCCTGTGTCTCAGCCCTCCAAAACTGTTTCTAAACCTAGTCCGAACGCTTTATTCGAACCTATGCTCCAGGACTTTGTGCTATGGTTTAATGTATCAAATGGTCCACCCACAGTATTTTAGGGTCCTGCAAATGAAACATAAACCGTACCTATTGTTACAGCTGTATTACTCTCCTCCTTCGGATCTTCACTATTCTGCGTCTACCCGCAGACTAACACAGGTGCGCAGACGCTTCCAATTTATACCTTTCATCAATTCTGCTGACTCATCGCAGGGTCATCAAAACATGTGAGAACATTTACCACACCAGAAGAATAGCTTTTGATTGAATATATTTGATTGACACTGATTGCTTTATTTACATAACCAAAGGAATTTTCATTACAGGAATAACCAAAAAGGCATTTTAAAAGTTTTGCCTCTGAAATAATTGCAATTACTACCTA
Source organism: Magallana hongkongensis (assembly GCA_015776775.1). Lineage (NCBI taxonomy): Eukaryota > Metazoa > Mollusca > Bivalvia > Ostreida > Ostreidae > Magallana > Magallana hongkongensis. The sequence goes on from VIAA01000316.1 coordinate 21,182, forward strand.
TATGATACATATTTGAAAGTTTTTTTCAATGTTTGGAAAATTCGTCACCCGCTAATGTCTCCCCTTGTTGTCTTCTTGTGAATGTTCTGGTTGAGTGGTTGAACACGAACGATAACTCTGTTCTAGATATCATCGTTTAGTTTAAATATTTCTAGATGTGGAAATGATACATATATCTTAATAGATTTTCATGTTTTAACATAAGTCAAAGTACGACATGATATAAAAAACGACCAGTAGTTACGTATTTTGAAAATATTATACAAACACTTATACTTCCGCTCAAAATTTCAAAGGAACTGAACAAATCTCGGGGAAGTCCCTTGAACCTCTGGATTTATTACATATTCAGCAAAGATAAAGAAAACGTTCCGAACACATTTGCATGGGTGAATAGGTAGCTTCAGTTATTTAAGTGACCTTATCTTACTGACTGCAGAAACAGATGACACCATGTCATGCGTGGATCTATAAGAGCCGGGGGG
>VIAA01000317.1:0-21526 GCA_015776775.1 Magallana hongkongensis
AGTCCAGCTATGTTTTTAATCATAACGTTGGTGTAAATAGTCAGGAATAATATGCATTTTTCAAGAAAATGTCGTAAATTTATTATTATATTTATATTTTTAAAAAATGGCGATTCATAACGGTGGACATCCAGATTGTATATTTTTCCCTTTAGTTTCCTAAATGGTGAAAAAAGCGAGAAATAAACGATCATAATTTTTTCAATGAATTTTCAAATCATAAATAAGACGTGCTAGGTCTGAGGAATCATCCTGGTTTCCACTAAAGCGATGCTTTTTATGTCAAAATGGCGGACAGCCAGATTTCGTATTTTTTTCTTTAAAGTTACTTAAAACGGAAAAAAGCATGAGACCAACAAGTTTAATTTGGTCCAGCAAAGTTCATCAATACATGTATAACTAAGACATGCTGGGTCTTAAGAAATATGCTAGCTGTGACTGAAATTCCGTAAAATATCGGAAGGTCAAAATGGCGATTTAAAATGGCCAACAGCCAGATTTTTTACTTTCTATTTAAGTTTTATAACAAGAAACAAAGCATTACAACAATTATAGTCCGGTCCATCAAAAAGTTTTTATTCATAATTAGGGTATAGTGAGTTTGACGATATATATGCTAACTTTTATAATCAAAGTACTGAAAGTACTATCAGACAGAGGCATCATTTTGGAGGAAATTAAACTATTGACACTATTTTTTTTATTTAAGGAATGACAGCGCGCTTACCGCTTATCATGTTAGAATATTCGCGAAGCGGTTTAGTATTATTGCGCGAGGATATTTTTTTAGGTTGACATCAGAGTTAGGTAGATAATATTAAAATAATTAGTGTTGTTCTCTTATTTTAACCTTATAAGCTTGTTATATTACTACTTAAAGGTGTTTATTTTTTACAAAAAAGGAAGGAGGAAATTTGTTTGCATCACAAAATAACATGGGAAACTCTACATGTTTTTAAATGCATACAACTCGAATTACTCTTGTGAAATTAGATTAAGTTTCATTATATTTCCTGTGTATAGTGACTTGCAAACCCACACCTGTTCAAGACAAAAGATAGCCTCTAAATTGCAAACTACTTCGTCTAACCGTACAACCACCCCCACCCCCCACCCCCTCCCTTTTCTACATGATATTATCATATTATGATCGGAGAGAGAGAGAGAGAGAGAGAAAGAGAGAGAGAGAGATTTCTGTTGAGAAAAAAGAAGTATACGAATTAAACTGTAGAAACACGGTATAATTTAGGCGTAATTTTACGTACATTCATTTGAAATATACTAATATTACATATTCATAAATTTAGTATCCACAAAAGAATACAGTACATTGTGATTGAATCCAGCATGCAGTTTCAGTCCGAGTTCACGTGTTACCCCTGTTAAGTAGACCTATAATCAAATCAACGCGCGAGGTGCACCACGTGATCTTTCCGAAATAAGGGGAACAAGTTTCGTTCTAAAAGTTTTCATTTCATGTAAGGAGAAAAGAAGTATGTGTAACAATAAAGTATTCTACACTGTTTGTGATGTTTGATCTCAAGAAAAGAGAAAAGAAGTATGCCTAACAATGTAGCATTTTATACTGTTTGTGATGTTTGATTTAAAGATTGATTTACCCTGTTTTTTAAGGTTTAATTTGTATACTTCTTTTTTCTCAACAGAAATCTCTCTCTCTCTCTCTCTCTCTCTCTCTCTCTCTCTCTCTCTCTCTCTCTCTGAGGGGGGGTTGCAGTGGAAAAGAAAGATACGTCTCTGCGAGAGATTAATTGATAAATAAATACCCGAACGAAGAAGCATACCGTGTTTATTCATTGAATCTTATAATTATTTATTATTTCGTCCACCCCTAGATGGTGCTTAGGGAATCCTCATTATTTGAGTCAAGGGCAAGACAATCACAATATACGGAGGCTGTTCTACAGCCTCCGTCTAAAAATGGTGTTATTTGGGTCAAAATGGCGTTTCAAAATGACCGACAGCCAGAATTCATACTTCTCTTTTAAAGCCGTTTACAGGGATGAAACATGTATTAAGTATTACATTATACAAATATGCACATGAAAAATTAGATTGGAACACTTTAATGAAGAAAAGGAACAGTACCATATTTTACTAAAATATGTTAATTTTTTCCGTTTTGTCTTGTTAAGGCGTATACCGGTATCTTTAATTAAACATTCTGTGTTCATGCCTTTCAATACTCGTCTTGTTCCTAAACCTTTCTGGGGGGTTTTAAGATTATACTTTACGTACCGATTTCTTCGACCTGCAAGTTCGTGAAATACAACAAATGCTTACAAAACAAAGTAAGAGAGAGGAGAAATACTTCTGCACTATAAAACTGGTGTTTTAGGCTTTAAAGACATCGATGCCATAAGCTTATATGATAACAGAGATACAATCAGGTACTTACATGTAGGAAGAGTGTACGACATGAAGAACTATTCTAGTATATGTCTGTCTCTTCCTTTAATACCTTTCCAGCAAATACATCTAACTAATAAATCATCATATACACTGGAAAAGCTTGTGATTCAAAATGATCCGAGATCAACATATCGTACAGCTTTATATATATAATAGTAGTAATAAATACGCGCAATATGTTTTGGGCAACCCAAGGGATTTTACTCTTCTTTAACATTACTAGGGACAATTTATATATTGTAGCTGTCTACATGTATGTCTTCGTTAAAGATAAAAGAACCTCTTGCAAAATTGTTAAAGCTATACACGCTATAATTTGCGTCAATTTTGAATAAAGGGGAAAATGTATGTGTTTGATTACTAATAAAAGTTACCTTTATTCTGTTAATTATAATGCTCAATTCGATCACATAACAAATATATCAAATATTAAACAATAAAAAATATTTATTTTCCTGCCAGGAAAGTAATGCCTCCTCGTGAATATCAATCTATCACGTGATATCGACAGCTAAATTTAGCCTATCATACCAAAACTGGTGAAGGGTCAACATCTTCATAATTGTGATAGTTTCACAAAGGAAAGGATATTTTCAGTAAAGCATAAATTTGTCCGATATACGAGTACAAACAAAAGAAAAAAAAATACAAGCATGTGAGTAGATATGAATACTTCCTTTAAAAAAATGACGTAGACCTGTGTTTTTCCCCAATGTGCTATTTATAGATCCTATAAGTGTTAATGCAGAAGTAAGGGTATCGTGAATGGCAAGCGTATTTTACTCATTATACATGTATGTATTTCAAATTAACAACTGTTAAGCATATTAAAAATCAAGTTGGATATTTAATTAGGCAAACAATAACGACCACCTAGTTCTCCGCGGACATGCGCAATGAGGTCGGTTTGCTCTTCCTTCATCAATATTCATGAAAAGGTATATTTTCCTGGCAGGAAAATAAACAATTAGAAATCTATATCTTTGTAACGAGATGGAATTCACCCTTGTAATTTACAGATTAAGGATAACTTTTATAAGTAGGCAAACACATGCGTTTTCACTGTCATTCAAAATTGACGCAAATTATAGCGTGTATAGCTTTAACATGTGTTTGGCCAAATGAGCTGAGGAAAGTATAGCAATGTGTGTCCATATTCAGAGGAAAAGTTGAGGCTTTTTATGCTGGACCATGCTAGTGTTAATTTGCAACATATCCTCACAACTAAGTTTGCTGATTGATGTATGAACCTCTTTAATCCGATAAACATCCCTGTCAATGTTGTTGAAGAGAAAATGTTCCCCTTTTATAGAACTTTGAATTAGCACTTGGTTCATTTCATTCACTGATATGGTGTGACACAACTTCTTATTTCTACGGCATATCGAGAAAATCGACATAATAAGTGAACAGAAACAAGAATGAAAAGGGGAATAAACTGACCAAAAAATCAAAGAGTTCGAGAAGTTCTTTGTTTATATGGATAACCAAGACACATTGCCGAGATGGGATAAAGTTGTTTGTTGCTGGAACTTATGACCTTAAGATATTATACCTAAAGCTTGCAGAACCTTTATGTGTGAATGTAAACGTGCCTACTTCCCGGTTAAAGACATTTGTAAATTCAAATCACAATTTTATCATTCAAAATAAGATTGTATAAATAACATAATTATATACTGCAGCTAAATAAGGGCAAACAGACATATTTCTTCCAAATAAAAAACTGGTGGAGTTTTTTCTATTAATACAAGTGTTCAAATTTGATTGTCAGTTACATCATTAGTATTGAAATTATGATATTCAAACATTTTCCCCATTTAAGAGGCCTTTAGTAGTCTAAATAGAGATTACTAGTTATGAAATTTGGCTACTAATATACACCAATTTGAATTGCCATTTTGACAAAATTAACGTCATTTTCATGAAGACCAACACATTTCATCAAACCTTATTATGATAAATCCGTTTGCTAGACCAATTTGTGATTTTGTATTGTTATTTTTTTTCCATTTTGACAAAATTAACGTCATTTTCATGAAGACCAACACATTTCATCAAACCTTATTATGATAAATCCGTTTGCTAGACCAATTTGTGATTTTGTATTGTTATTTTTTTTCCATTGAAGAGACTGTGAGACGAAAAATGATGAAATCTTGCTGTCCACCATTTTTAACTATTTATCGCGATCAACATATTAAGTTGGACTCAGCACACCTTAGTTATGATAAAATGCTATGCTGAACCAATTTATAATCGTTTGTTACCTCAGTTTTTAAGACTTAAGAGAATTATAGAATTTGCCTGTCGACCATTTTGACCGCCATTTTGACCTAATTAGCGCCATTTTAGTCATATTTTTCAGACTAAGCATTCCTTAATTAATATACAAAAATAACTTTGCTGGACTTATTAATAATTGGTTTTTTTGTGCGTTTTCCTTAGTGTAAATTTTTAGGAAAAAAAATATAAAATCCGGATATCTGTAATTTTGAATAGCCATGTTGACCTAATTTATGCTTTTTGGGGAAGGCCAGCAATTTTTTTCAAACTTAGCACACTTTAAATATGATAAAATAATAAGCTGGTTCATTTCCTTACTGTTTGTCAATAATGAAAAAACTTTAAGAAAAAAAATATATTAAATTTGGTTGTCCGCCATTTTGAATCGCCATTTTGAGCTACTTAACGCCATTTTCATGAAGGCCAGCATATTTTTTAGGAAACAGCACACTTTAAAATATGTTCAAAAACCATACTGGACCAAATAATAATTATTTGCCGTTAAAAAGCTTTTTTTCGACTAAATCGGACTAGACTACTGTAGTTGACCTAAAATATGGTTTTTACGTGGTCAGTAAATTCCATATAGCGCGTGAGCGGAGCTAGAGTCCCATATGGAATTTACCGACCACGTATGAATCATATTAGGTCAACTACAAACTATTATAGGTAAACGTAATACAGTTCTTGATTTCCACAATATGTACTGAATTATTTTAAGATAAATGCATAATACAAACCGAATATGGGTTTCAATCTATCACTGCAGGTTAATTTATCTCCTATTATGTTTGTATTATTGTCAATAGCTTCATTTTGGAGCACCAACAGTTTCTGGAAATCTGTTTTCATATTCCTGACACTTGCGTCGAGATTTTTTATTCCTTCCATATTTTGCTTCACCATTCTTTCAATAGTTTTGGTAAATTGTTGTAGTTCATTTTTTATAATGTGTGTTGCCACGTTCACACATTTTTGCTCTTCCTCCAAATCATCGTATAACAATTGTCCATTCGTTGATTTCAACAATATAGTCAAAATCAAAATGCTCAACATTCCCTCCATTGTTGAATTACAGATTAGGATCTGCAAATATTTTATTTATGAAAACAAATAATTTGCATTATAATAATTTTCAGTTAACATCTATTAGAAAATTTAATTCCTCCACGTATTCAGATCTTGCATGTATAAAGGATGATATCAAATACTTTTCTAAAGAGATTATTGTTTTTACATTACCAATTAAGCCAAGACAACTCAATATGAAACACGGTTTATCATATGATAGTCACGTTCCTCGTGTAAGTATGTCTAATCAACTTTTGTTGCAAAAGTAGCAAACCTCTCAATCGGTCTAACACATCTGCGATGTACCAGGGAGTGAACTGCTTAGGATCAAGTAAGGAGTGAAAATGTATTTTACCAATAAACGCTTGTTAGACTGAGTCACAGGAAACGTCAGTGTGGGGTTTTTTTTTTTTAGAAACTTCCTTCTCCCAATACTAGTAGAGTACAAGTTTCTTTTCGTAATCTATGTGCCAAAATAATTTGCAGGTTACAAAAAGAGACGATTTACATGTATACTTCTTATATGTTAACGTTACCTATGTAGCAACATCTGATGACACAGTATCCACTAATGATATAATTTCAAAACTGCATCATTAAGGGTCAAATTCACGTCCACTATATAAAAAAAACGCTAAATAAGTACATCGTTGATCTTTAAGGCCAAAAAAAATTAATGATTAGTTTCTCGGGCCAAAATTTTGAAATTTTGATGAGGCAGGCAGGTTTTTTTTTTTTTTTTTTTTTTTAAAATAAAGACACAAATTAACTATCATCTGGCATTTCATTTAATTTATTCGTGTATTGTTTTAATAACAGATCTTTGTTAAACTGGAACCCTGGCAAAGATTTTAATCAATTTTTCTTCTTTTTGCCCTGAACAGTGTCTTTCAGATTGACATGCTTTCTTTTCAAAGCAAGAGTTTTTGTGGATGAACAACCGGCACAAATCGGATAAGCCCCTGGTACTTTTTGAAGATCATCCTCTCCTCCACAGTGAAAACATAAAATTTTGAAACACCCTGAACTAAAATAAGGCACTTCTAAAGCCATTTCACAAGTTATGTTACCCCTTACATAACATTTATTCAACAATGCATTTATTCTAGGTGTTCTGTTGTCATCAGTCTTTAGTTCTTGGAGTGAGGATCCACAAGTGTATTGGAATAATTGTTTAATACGCTCTAAAGTTTCCACTTCTTGTCCTGACAACTTGTTGGCAGCATATACAACACGAGGTTTTTCACATTCAGTACAAATTAACACACATTTGACAGTTTTTGTTGTTTGAGCACTGGGGGAAAACGGTATTTGATGGCCAGGATTTGATGTTGCCTTCTGGTGTAAAGATGGCCTGTGCTCCTCAGTTGTTTCCGTTCCATAAACTTCATCAAATGACTTATAGTGCCCATCTTCACCTGAAACAGTTTAAAAAAAAAAAACACTCCAAGATTATATCTCATTTATGTCAAATTTCATTGATAACTTCACAGTTCACACTTTCAAATAATTTTATCTTCTGATTTTTATAGAAATCAATTGAAAATATCTTAAATACCGGGTACAGGGTCTGGAAAGCGATGTAATTGCGTAAAGACATCTGGTGGCAAGCATGGTCTCATGCAGATGGAGCAACTGGGGTCAGCACATTTTTTAATGCAAAATGAGTAGGACCTTGATGTGGTACAATGCTCCATAAAAGCTTTTAACTCTGGCCTACAAAATATTCTATGTGATTTAATACTGTACATATTAAAAACAATATCAAAAGCATACAAGTTTTTATTTTGAACCTGTGTACTAATTTTAAATGTGATTGTTTGGTTATACATTCAAGGTGAGAGAAGCTGCAAGTGTAATATTATGTATATTGAGTACATATATTGGTACATGATGATATATATTGGTGAAAAACACAAGAGGTTATTAAATGTTTTAGTCAGGAGATTACATTTTTATAATATTCATCTACTATTTAGCCTGAAAATGCTCTAGTGCTACATCAATGCAAGAAAGTGTCTTTTTGGCAGTAAAGAATATTAGAAGCACCCACACACATATATAGATTTCATACAAGAGTAATTTTAGTGAAGTCTTACCAACATTGTATCCCATCTGAAAAGCATTCGCAATCAATACAAAACTCAATTTTTTAGAACCATGTTTATTTAATACTGCAATGTTTCAAAAATATTTACATATCAATAAGAAGAAGATATATAAATAAAATACCTGTCTTTCAAGCATTTGTTGAGTTCAGCTTGTTTTAAGTTGTCCCCTATTGGTTCCCCAAACAACTCCAAATACTTCCACATCTCCTTAATGTCATCTGCTGATGCTGCTGAGAAGGTCTTAAATGCCTTTTCCTTCAGAAAAAGTCGTTCAAACATTTTGCTGAGGAGTACCTGTAATGTGAAATACTCAAGAAATATACCATAAAGTATAAATTAAGTTCTAAATAATTATTCAAACTAAATATCATGTTGTTTAATAATTGCATCTTTGATATTTTACATGTATATTAAACATACCTTGACTGGTTCTATGGAGTCCATCATCTCCTGCTTGTATTCAATACTTTGGCTTGCAATGTCCCTGAGCTGTGAGATACTAGATAAGCTTTTGACCTTTTTCTCAAAGTCCTCTGACTGTTCCTTACGCATCAAGCCGACACTTTGTAGGGCTAAATTTAGAATTGACATTATCCTCTCTGGAGGATTTTTCCAAGAGTTCATGGGTGGTGTTCGCACAGCAACAAGCATATCATATTTCCCGTGGAGAAACAGACAAATGAGGCTAAGCTGCACAGACAAGTAGGTAAGTCTATGGTCTGGTCCCCCATCTGTGTAAATCAGAAGTATAGGTTTCTGGTTTTGCTCACACTCGAGAAATTTACTTGCTTCAGTTATATGTCGAATGGGTGATGATGGCTCCAACACCAAGTCTTTTACACCTACATAAACTTGACCTCGGTAAAACGAACCATATATGGACTCTGGAATGTCAAGAAGCATTGTCACACTTGGAACTATACTAAACTTTGTAAAATCGTGATCAGAGACAGCGAAAACCTTCTCTTGGCCAACTATGACTCTTTTACCACGGTCCACTGCTGCAACAGGGTGATCTGGTTCCCCTACTTTACAATGATGTTTGTCATCCATGCACATAAAAGTTGTATACTCTCGAAATTTCATAGAAAGTTCTTTTAAATATCTAAAAGCAGCTGATGCATAATGCATGTCAATGTGTTCTTTTCTTAACTGTCGACTCTGTACATGAAATTTTACGTTTAGTTTTCCTGTGTACTGTAATGAAGAATATGAAGTAGCATTTTTGGGGGCAAACTGAAATCGTAGCCACTGTTTACTTGGAATAGGTGTATTTGGTGGGCATGTTAAAGCAACCTGCCTGCGCAAATCTGGAACTGATATTGCTGTTGCTAGATGCGTAAATTTGTCATGTCTGCGATCATCCACTGCTGTTTCAACAACAGACTCAATATACTCTTTGGTTTTCTCAAAGAAAATGTCATACTTTGAAGGCTGTCCTTTGTTGTGTTCACGCAAATCCTGGATAATATCTGGATCTTGCTGATCAAATGCATGCCTAACACGTTCATCAACCTCTTTCTCTGTTAGATTTGTGGCGGCACTATTGTCACCTGTCAAGGACCTGTACACATTCCTTGCATGCATTGGCTTCAACGAGCACATCAGTTGTGTTCTGTCAATAAAAGCACGACGCATAGCTCTTGTGTGGTAGGTGGGTAAACTTTTCTGAATCTGCTGAATTACTTCTTGATTTTTAGATATCCTGTCCTCTTCAGTCTGATTTCTTGGTATTTTCCACAGAAAGTTGTGCGTTCCAAGGCTGTTACCAGCTGCAATTCTATAAAGTATACACTTGTGGGAAATGGCATGGTCAATGTGGTCAATATAGTATCTTCTGTTGCGAGTGTCAGCAGGTGTATATTCATCAACACATACTGGTTCAAACTCTTTCATAGTGTCTAAGTGGCTTGTTAATGATCTATAGCGGGATGCATATGTGGGCTTTACAACATATTTAGGTTGAATCAACTTCAATGACTGCATATCGTCCAATGTGCGCACAGGAAATGCAAGACTGTGGTTTGTTTTCACCTGTTCTAAACATTTTTTTTAAATAGTCTGAATATTTATACATAATCTCTACCAAGTCTTTCACAGCGCTTTTAATTGGACGCCACATTGGTCCATTTATCCATGCTTGTTCAAGAACTATGTCCAGCTGTTGAGCATTTGCTAGCAAGCTAGCTCTGTCCATTTCTGGCTTTCTATGTTTCGATTTAGATGGGTCGTTAAAACCAACTAAGTGTTCAAACAAAAGAGGATGAAACAACCCTCTGCTGTGGAAACGATCAATGAATGGATCAACGTACCACAGGCTATTTGTCACTGCATTAAAAAAGTTCTTACCAGACTCAGAGCTTTCTGCTGTAAATCCAAGTCCAGCTTTCTCCAATATCTGCAAAATTTTGTTGTAAACTATGCGTTTGTTATTTTCTTCATTCTGTGGTGATGGAAGTGTAAGACGTTTAGATCCATTCATCAAAACTTGAAATGCGTCCGTTTTTAATTTCTCTTTATCCGGGACTTTAGAAGACATCATGCCACTTTCATCTTCGTTTGGATGTAAAGAAAATCGTATGTAACGCCCGAATAGAGACACTACTTCAGCCAAACGCAATGCAGGCATAACACGATCAAATGAATCGTTTTTTGAGCGCCCCACTTCTATAGTACATGTGGAATTTGACAGCTTTTCTGGGAAGGTGAAAAACGATAAGTCTAATTTTCCACTTTTGAGGTCATCGTAAAATTCTCCAACAGTGCAACTTTCACTGAATCCACCAATAATACTCCAAGGTAAAATTATATTTGTGCCGTTCACAATCTGGGCCGATAACAGCGACATTTCAGTTGTGTATTCACTATTGGTCTAGTGTACTTACTATTGACTAAATCCCGCGAGTATATCACGTTTATCATTGACAGAGACTAATCATTTACTCCGAATCACCAAAGCGTTTGTTTGCATTGACTTCATAAAAGGTAAAACCAATTGTGATAAGATACAAAAATTCCGGAAAAATACCGATAAAAAAGTTTGATGCGGCGGTAATTTTACTGATGCGGCGGTGCCTGAGAAACAAATCATTAATTTTTTTTGGCCTAAATGATATATTTGAATTTCGATGTTCTGCGTCAAATAGAATAACTTTGTGTGTGTATTTATTATATTTCCATGTGAACTGTGGTAGAAAAATATTAGGGAATGACATCCATATCAATTAACCTGATTTATTTTAAATTCTTTTGAGAACCGCAACACCATGCAACAAAAAAATCAAAATGGTTTGAAATACATAATCTCTAAAAGAATAATGATGAGTTGAACCTAGAATAAGAATAATGGACAAATCAAAGTGTTCTCCGTTACTTCATACTATGGCAATGGTCATACAATTACCGTTAGAAATGCTTACAGTAACGAACTTGATTCTTATTAATAACAGTAATATGTTAAACTTCAAAACGTGTCGCTAAAAATTATTATAACAGAGAGAGAGAGAGACAGAGAGAGAGAGAGAGAGAGAGAGAGAGAGAGAGAGAGAATTGGTTGATGAATTTCCTCAGGAACAGAGGTGTCACTGTTTCGCACTGTGTATTCTTTAAGCAAAAACGCCCAGGATCGCGTCGCAATGAAAAAATCAACGTAGCGTTACGAGATGCACAAACTATCGAAAGCTCGTCGTTTTGGCCCTATGGTACATGTATATCGTGCCGTCTGTGGCTGAGCAATAGACAGTGGGAGGCAAAAATCGCGCAGGATCAACCGGAGGACGACGGGTCCTCGGAAAACGACGACCATGACGAACTTGACAATTACAATGGTGACTAATCTTATGTTTAGCTTGTTGTTGCTAGTTACCTTATTTGCTCGCCTGTTTGTTACTATGTCTACATGTTTCAATATTTTAGCATGGAATGTGCGTGGTATAATGTCATTATCTCTCAGTTTATCAAATGTTTTAGACACTGTCAATTGTGACATAGCAATAATTTGTGAACATAAACTCAAACCAACAAGCGTTAATTACCTAGACACTATCAACTCAATTAGATTCAGAACACAGCTGTAACAATACAGATAAACCTTATTCTTTCTTCGTGGGAAAGGGAGGGGTAGGGATTATGTATAGGAAGGATCTGCTACACACAGTATCAGAAATACCCGATATAACTTCTTCTCGTATTATAGGAATTGAAGTTAAACGCAAACACCAACGCTCGTTGTATGTCTTAGGCACATATCTTCCATCAGACAGCAACATTCAAACATATCAAACAGAGTTAAATCTACTAGATGCATTGTTTAATCACCTTTGCACTCATGGGGATGTAATAATCGGAGGGGATCTCAATGCCAGTTTATATGACAAAGAATTACCTAATGTAAACAAATACAAAGCCAAAGCTCTCAAAGATTTTACCCTTCGCAATAACATATGTATTCCTTCGAATTACTTTCCTGTTTTAGGGTCTAGTTACACTTTTCTGCAAACTAAGACAAAACTTACATTAGATTTTATCCTGTGCAATAGGTCATCTTTCAACAATGTAAATAAATACCGTATTCTGGAAGAATGCACGTTCAGTTCTACATCTGACCATCTTCCAGTTTAAATGTCCGTTGATTTACATGTAAAATACAATTGTTTTTGTAAAAAAAAAAAGCAGCTCATTACCAGCTTGGCATAAGACAGATGTAAACCAACTGCAACATTATGAACTGTATATTAACAATGCTTCAGACGTTTTACTTGAACAAAGGTTGAGTTCTGTTGTAGATCTTGACAATTTATGCAAAAAATTGTACCATATTTTATGCACTGCGGCATCCCTTTTTATTCCTGTAGCAAAATTTAAACCTTACTTAAGACCCGAGTGGACACCTGAAGTCAAACACCTTCACGACCGAGAGCGCCAAATGCGAAATATCTGGTTAATCGAGGGTCGTCCCAGAGGCATGGTACACGACTCCTACAAGAACTATAAAAAAGCTAAACGCGAATTTCGAAATAAACTTAATGCTGAACACGACAGATACATGACATCGGTATTCCACGATATTGATCAAGCTTCCGAGTGTGATGTGTGGCTCTTTTGGAAGCTTGTTAAACGCCAGCGACCCAGGAACACAAGATCGAAATCGATGGCAGACTTGTTGACAACCCGGATGAAATTGCAAACTGTTTAGCTGAGTATTTTGAACAAATTTATAACCCAACAAAAAGCAAAATGTTTGATTCAGAATTTTACAAATCCACAGAAAACTCATTTGTTTATTCAGGAAATCTCACGACTTCAAACACTATCGAAATTACCGGGGGGGGGGGGGGGGGGATTACCGCTACCGAAATATCCAAGGCTATCAAAGAACGCAGAAAACGCAGAAAAGCACCTGGGCTCGACTTTATCCAGAACGAACATCTCATATTTGGAGGACCCCGACTCTTCACCTGCATCTCACACCTCTTTAATGCAGTTATCAACATAGACAGAATCCCATCTATCTGGAAAACAGATCTAATTATTCCTATTAACAAAGGCAATAACAAAACAAAGAGCTCACCTGACAGCTATAGACCGATAGCTCTTCTTCCTTGTTTAATGAAACTTTTTGAAAAAATTCTTACGCTTAGGCTTCGTGACCATGTTCTCCCTTCCGTTTCCTTTCCAAATCCACAGCAGCAAGGATTCCAGCCAAAACTTGGATGCATAACAGCTTCATTCAACTTACAAGAAACCGTCTTTCATAACCTAGAGCAAGGTAGTCCAGTATATGTTGCCTTTCTTGACACACAGAAGGCCTTCGATACCTTGTGGAGACATGGTCTGATGTGTAAATTACATCAACTCGGTGTGAAAGGATCGCTTTCGACCCTTATCGACGATTGTCATACAGACAAATTTTGCTCCGTTGCCGTGAATCAGAAAAACTCCAACTGGTTCCCTATCTCCCAAGGAGTGAGGCAAGGGAGTGTCCTTTCAACATTCCTCTACTTAGTCTTTATAAACGATCTCCTACAAGAACTACAAAACCAAAAACCAAATACTGGAATTCACAGCATTAGATCTTCAAATCCAGCACTTGCAGATGATATTTCTTGTATAGCCTTATCACCACGAGGTCTTCAAACCCTTCGCAACACAGCTTACGACTTCTCTATTCGATGGCGGTTCAAATTTAACGCAAGCAAATCTAATGTTCTATATTTCTCTCCAACAGGCATCAACAACAATTCTCTTTCCTGGAAACTTGGCCACGGCACCATTAAAATTTCAAAATCATATTACCATCTTGGTATTCTTCTAGATGCTAAGCTTGACCCAACAGAAAGAACAGCAAAAGCATGCAGAAAAGGTCAACAAACGTATTTTGCTCCCAAAATAAGTGAACACCTCAATCCCGCAACTCTTTCCAAGCTTTACAAACGGATTGTTCTTCCTAGTGTTCTGTACGGTAGTGAGCTATGGTGTGACCTTAAACAGAAAGACAACCGCGCTTTGGATGTATTTCAGCACTTTATATGTCAACACGCCATGATTCTTCCAAAACATAAAAGATCAGATATGTGTGAGTCAATCTTTGGACTTTTACCAATAGCCTCCGAAGTTGACAAACGTAAATTACAGTTATTTGGCCGTCTCTGTTTAATGGACACAAAATGCCTCACGAAAACGATCTTTCTTCATCGCCTTTTTTCATACCTCGATTCTCCAAACTGCAAACACTACGGCTTTATTCCCTACATAATTCACCTTCAGGATAAATATAATCTGTTAGAACACCTGAACTCGTATCTACAAAATGGATTGTTTCTAAAAAAAAAATTAAATGGATAAAGACTATTAACTCAGCTGTGTTTTACCACTTTACAACTTCCAGATCAAACCGCATGCTCTGTGACAAAGACTTTACTCATTTTAAATATATAACTGGAAACAGCAGACCAGACTGGATATGGAAACTTCCTAGCGACGTTCAGGAAGTTACTCTTTGTAAATTTATTGTTAAACTTTGGACTCTCCATGACCTTCTCCTGCACATCTGCAGTATATGTCAAAATTGTTCACAAATATTTTTGAACATGTTTCTACTTCTTGTGATGGAACCTATTTATTTAGAGAAGCCTGGTGGCAAACTGTTATAGAACATTTCAACATCAACTTATCTGCTGACCTATGTGGACTTAGTAATAACGATCTTTGTTTGTTTCTTTTAGGCGCAAGGTCACTCCCAGGCCTTTCATTTATAGATTTTTCTTATAGTTTGCACCTTCTTAATTTCCGCCTAATTAGGGATGCAGCAGCATGTTATTATAGAATGTCACGTGTAACATCCTGTCCATACACATAAATGTCACAGGATTACAGTGTCATATAAAAAATAATACTTTATGTTTTGGTATTGCCTTATAGAGTGTGTACACCTGTAATCTTGTTGGTAATTACGTATTGTATGTACTGGATCCTTGCATCATAGTACACATATATTATCTCGTTTTCTCTACAATTGTCTATATGTTTGTATTCTTGTAAATATGTTATGATAATCTCCTTTGGGAGGAAATAAAGAAAGAAAGAAAGAAAGAAAGAAAGAAAAGAATGGTAGAAAAATATAAGGAAATGACATCCATATCAATTAACCTCTGATTTATTTTAAATTCTTTTGAGAACCTCAATACCATGCAACAAAAAAATCAAAATGGTTTGAAATACATAATCTCTAAAAGAATAATGATGAGTTGAACCTAGTATAAGAATAATGGACAAATCAAAGTGTTCTCCGTTACTTCATACTATGGCAATGGTCATACAATTACCGTTAGAAATACTTACAGTAACGAACTTGATTCTTGTTAATAATAGTAATATGTTAAACTTCAAAACGTGTCGCTAAAAATTATTATAACAGAGAGAGAGAGAGAGAGAGAGAGAGAGAGAGAGAGAGATTTATTATCATGGAAAAGCTCGATACGCAGAGGTGAAAAGTCTTAATCAGTTTAGGAGATCATGCGCAGATCCAGGAATATTTCCCGATTAGGGAGAGGGGTTAAAATAATTTTGTTTGGCCAACCCCCACCCCCACTTCCCTTGAGATCTTGAGATGCATCTCCTGGAGATGCCAATTGTAGACAACGCAGGTTTTTCATAAATAACTTAAAAGAAGATAGGTGAGTAAGGCGTGTAAAATGCTGATTATTTTTAAAAAAATAATTTAAAACAATGTATATTTAACGTAACATCGGTTTGTAACCCTTGAATAGTTTAAATACTAGTAAGGTTGATTCAAACTGGAGTATTCGTATCAAAACCATCAAATAGTGTCAATTTTATAACTTCAATGCCTTTTCTTTTAAAGAGTGGGTCTGAGCTACATATTTTTGCTATAGTCTAAATGCGGTTTAATGGAATTTAAACCGATTTTAATCAACAAAAATGTGGAGAGATGACCCACTATACTTTAAAGCTGTCATTTTGTAGCCCAACAATTGATTGTTTTCGAAAAATAATAATAAATTCGTGGCGAACGTCTCATTAAGCATTTAAACAACGCATTTTGTTGTGAATGAAATGGTGGTTAGAGCACCAGACGTTAGGTAACTTTAGAGAACGAACACTTTAAGGTTGTGTGTTCGATATCCCCAAAACTTTGGGATTTATTTTTTTTTTCTTATCGTTTTTTGAAATATTCAAACTGAATATAGTTAGAAATTCCCTTTTGTAAACTTGTATTATAACATATCAAATATATTTAATTGAAAAAAATGTTCCATTGAAAATTGTATTTTACGACTAAACCAAATGGGCAGTTGCGTCACTCATATATTCCCCCATCTTCTTCGCGCTATGCCATAACTAATAATATTACTCCAGCCATATATCGACATGCAAATTTTTTAAAGATTTTGAGACATAAGTTTATATTCTGGAAACAAAATATGCCAGATATTGTATAAATGCAGGGGCATCGAAAGATATTTCATACTGTGGCAGCGAAATTGATCAATAAGTCGTGGGGGGGGGGGGCGTTGAAACAGATTTAAGTTGATATTCTGCAGTGTGTCAAGTTATTCTTGAATTTGATAAATTATATTGTCGCTTATTTGATGACACTATATAAGAAACCAAGCAAAGTTGTACTAAATCTTTATTTCTTACCTTTGACGACATAATATGTGTATCAAAATAATGCAACTCACATTTATATTAAACATAGATATCCCTTATAGTCCCCCCCCCCCCCCCCCCCCGAAGAATTTTTTGGATTCATGCATGTGCATGTATAACAGTACAGTATAAGCACCAATTATGTCCACGTAAATTTGATTCAACTTATCAATATCTGTTGAACTTCAAAGACGTTCAAAAATTCTTAAATGGATTTCCGTGAATCACATGCTTACATATTATATATATTTATATAGCTCATAAAATATATGAGATTAGTTGTTTCCTACTTACAACCTGTAATTGATCATCAAAGCTGAAGAACGGTATTTCTTTAATGTCGAACCTATGTAATTAATGCACTGTTGATTGTCAAAACACGCCAGAAACATGTATATATACCCCACTTTTGACCGTATCAACAAATTTGTAGCCCAACAATTGAACGTTTTAGAAAAATTATAATAAATAGTCCGTAAATTCGTGGCGAACGTCTCATTAAGCATTTAAACAACGCACTTTGTTGAACATATTCAGTATTTTATCATGCTGTTTTTTAATATCATCACTGGAAGTGTAAGTACGGTAGACAAACGTTGATAAACTAAATTTGTTATCTTTTTTTATATGTCATTTGATAAATGCAAACTTTAAAAATTGCTCACCGAGTCAAAACGGTTCATTTTCTTTAGTACAATATGCAAATTCATTTTTTAATGAAAGAAAGTGAGTGTGGGCCTCAGAGTGTTTCATTTAAAAGAAACTTGAAAAAGAGGGGGTGGAGGATCCATGTACCTAATACCTGTCCATGTATGCAATTAATGTGGATGAAAATATTTTTTTTATTTGATAGTTTTTCTAAGTATTTATTAAAAGTATGTTATTTGTTTCTTGCAATCGTTATATAACATAAGATTACAAGGAAGCA
Source organism: Magallana hongkongensis (assembly GCA_015776775.1). Lineage (NCBI taxonomy): Eukaryota > Metazoa > Mollusca > Bivalvia > Ostreida > Ostreidae > Magallana > Magallana hongkongensis. Next base: position 17,998 of record VIAA01000317.1, read on the forward strand.
TACGTGCACTATATTTAAGGCATATTCTAAGACCTGTCCTGGCCTGGCCCCATTGCCCTGGCTTGGCCTCACTTTTGACATCAAAATTGGCTTGGCCCCAAATTTTGGCCTGGCCTTAAAAAATTGGCTTGGTCTCAAATTTGGCTTCTGCAAAAATTTTTGGCCTCAAATTTATTTTTTAAATTTTTCTTTACATATTTGATGTTTCTATTGATTTTTTATTGATTTATTTTCAATGCACATTAAACATTCCTTTAAGTGGCTAAAGTGTCTTATAGTGATGGTCTATTAAAAATAATAGTTACCATTGAAAATATAGTACTAACAATGAATATCTATGAAGTATGTCGAGTAATCAATTCTAACAGATTTTTATTCAGTCTGATTTAAATTCTTAAAAACTTAAGAATGTTATTTTGCCCTGCCATTGTATAACCATGGCATGTTTTTGCAATGTATTTAGATCAAAATATTTGTTCTAACCAACATCAAAGGTCACAAAATGTTTTGCTTTGTTCAAATTCTGATAATGACAATTCCCCATAGGAGAAATTTGTTTTCCTAAATATACAAGCAACACATGCATGAAAACTCTAACAAGGTTGTGATGATTAATGACCATCTTTGAGTCAAGTTATCGGAGGATGCAATGTTGCAGTCGTTCACAAATGCATTTAATTCAATTTGACGTGTGAAATGTTAAAAGACAGGATAGGAAGCAGATTAACGACAGAAAAGGTTGATATCGAATTTCTGCTGGGAAGGGAAATTTGGATTTGATCGGTGTTGACAGGTAATGTAAACAAACTGCAAATTTTAAAATGCATTGCAGTGATTACAATTTATTGCTATGTACCAGTTTACAAATGTTTTGGATATCAATTACGCCAGTCTCTCAAAATAATGTTTAAATCTTAAATGGGAGATTGAGGGGGTGGGGGGGGTGGGGCGGGCATTTTAATCGCTTTGGTATTGGCAAAATATATTCCGTATAGTAAGAGCAGTGTTGTACATGCATGTCATAGGTATTTTTTGTGTTTAGACATGGATTAAAGTAATTGAACTTGAAAAATGAGTCATCTTGTCATAAATATATTTAGAATTTTTAATTTCTAAAAGAAATCAATAAAATTCAATAAAAATCTAAGCAAATAAGAAAAAGAGAAATTTTAAAATTTGAGGCCAAAAGTTTTTGGAGAGACCAAATCAGGGGACCAGGCCAAAATTTGAGGCCAGGTCAAAATTTAGGGCCAGGCCAATTTTGAGGCCAAAAGTGAGGCTAGGCCAGGCCAGATTTTAGAATATGCCATATCTTTAATGTTAATGTTGAAATCGCCTGTTCTTAATTTGTCCGATTGTAAGTGTTGAATACACTTGATTTTCTTCAGAATTCTAATATGAAAACTCCATGGTCTATTGCTTTTAGAACTCTGGTTTTAAGAGAAGAAGATCCGAGTAAGATTAAATTTTGGCTAGAAATTTGAAGTGTGCTGAGTTAAGAAGTAATACTATGTCCCATAACACAGAGAGGACCATACAGTACATGGAAACATCTGTCAAAAGGTTTTGTATACAGATACACCTGATATTATGAAGCCTACAAAGTTGACAACTATGAACAAGAATTTGGATAGCCTATGTTAGTATAGTAAAATTACAACGACTTAAGGAAATTTCTTTTGTAGTTTGAAAGGTCACTAACGGAACTATCGTTGTTCAACAAAAGGCTATAATCTGCGAAATACGACACGTCAACGTTAAGAGAATAATGAAAAATACTGAATCTGGAAAAGAAACAGCAGTCTTTGACAAAGTGAACATCAATATGGATAAGTTATCTGAATGTGAGATACAGCAAGGAAAGAATTTGTTGCACAGATATTTCAACATATTATCAAGAACGACTTAGACATGGGATTTTCATCCCTCAAACAGCCATAACGCAAGATACCACCAGATATGTATAAGGAAGGAAGAAGTCACTTACAGCAAATGTTTGATGCTGGAATCATTCGCAGATCCCATCCGCCCTTTAATTTGCATCAAACATAGTACTTGTCAAAACAAAATAGTTTAAGAATTTGCACAGATTATCAAATAATAACATAGTTGATCCTTTTCTGATCTTAAGAACAATCAGTAACGCTTACAGCCTATCACAAGTAGTTGAAATACTGGATATCTAGATCCAAGTATTCCAGTGTACTACACATGAAAAGTGGATACCATCAGATGGAGAAATAGAAAAGCAGAGGGAAAGGACAGCTTTTACAGTGGGCCCACTTGGTTTCTTCGAGTACAACCGCATGCCTTTTGGCTTTTCAATTGCCCCAGGCGCCTATCAACGACTGATGGAGCAGTGCCTAGATGAAGAAATTTAAGATTGTGATTTATTTAGATGACATTATATTTTTTCCAATAGCTTTAAGAAACATTCAGACAGACCTCAGAGAGTCAACCCCGTTGACTACCTGAAACAAATCCCTCAATTTCTTGGTTTTGCGGGATATTACCTTAAATCTATGCAGAATTTCGTCTTGATTTGATGCCTGCTCCAAAGAAATCACCTTGCCAAAGAAAGTGGCAGTGAGGGAATACAGAACAGTCAGACTTTCAAAATTTTTAGGAAGCGGTTACAACTCCCCCTATACTTGGCTATCCCCCTAATACTTTTTAGTGCATGTTGATACCAGTCAGGCGGAATTCGGAGCAGTTTTGTATCAAACCCAGGCAAGACAATACCTTGTTCTATTATGCCAGTAGAGGACTCAGCAGGTCAGAGAAACATTACAGTTCTTTTAAACTGGAGATTCTGGCACTAAAATAGTCCAACACTGATATGTTTCATGATTATCGTTATGGAAACATTTACGGAATATACAGCAATTACTGCCTAACCTATACTCTCACAACCACCGGCACAGTTAGAGGCCACCAGACATCGCTGGTTTGCTTCCTTAGAAAATTATCAGTTTGAAATTATCAACCGCCCAGGGCCAGCAATTTGGATGGGGATGCTATGTCCAGCTTGCCAAATAATGATTGAGAAGGATCAGCAAACTCAGATAAATGTTTTATCAATTACACATAAAAATTGAAGTACAGGGAAATATTAAGAGTGATATTGAAAATAAGTTATAGGTATACAACCCCCCCCCCCCCTCCCCCGGATTAGGAATTTCATGATTTTTGGATTTTTTTGGGAGGGGGAGGTAAGAGTTTGTGGTGAAGTAGCCCCCGCCCCCCCCCCCCCCTCCTCCACGAATTTGAAATCATATGGTTGTGGGAATGTTTTTTTGGTATTTAGAAATTTTTTCTGGAGTTATAGGTATACATGTATTACGCCACCCCCCCCCCCCCCTTTTATGATTTGGGGAAAAAAAAATTTTGCACGTCATGAGTTTCTGATATTTAGTCTAGCCCCCCCCCCCCACCACAAACCACTTTCAATTTGCTTCCGACGCCACTGAGGAAGCCTGCTAGATGTGAACTGCCATGACACCCTGAACATGACCCACATGCATAGGAA
>VIAA01000318.1:0-21265 GCA_015776775.1 Magallana hongkongensis
AAAAAAACTAAAAGAGCTCAATGAAAATGTATTAAGGAATGTCGTTTGATTTTAATAAACAATTCATTGCATGAATGTTTTGGAGAATGAGTCAAAGTTCATGGCATGTCCTCGGGGAATATAATTCTTGTTGAGGGAATAAATCTTCATTTCTCCCCCACCATCCTGCAAAGGTTAACTCAAGCCTTATTAAATACATCAAAAAAAGTGAAAGAAGCTATAAAACTGGTAACGTTTATGCAATATTTACATTACATCCTATCAGAAAACAATGGGCTACATTGCTCACGTAATCAGCAAAGCAAGACCTGATGTAGTTGTAAAAAGTTAATAAAATTTTAAAAGTGTTTGCAAAACTGCAAAACTATTTTTTATCTTCTTGTGCAATTTGGTAAGAATATGATAACAGCATCGCTAATCTGCGTGTTTATGCCAAGTTCGTGCGTGTCCATTACAACTTATTGTCAAACCTCGTCTTTGGCAAGATAAAAGGACAAATTCTATTGATTTTATAGTCAATTGATAGAATATTCACTCGAACATTGATTTATAACATCTAAAACAAAAATTGTTCATACAGCTTGACAATACCTTTTTCCGGGTAACCATAGAAAAAGTATATGAATTTTAAGGTATCCGATCCATATTAAGACCTATTTTTTCCAACCTTGAATATCCATCATGTATTTAATACTTTGATATAAATTTAAAGAATTTTAGAGTAAAAAAAAGATTTACTGAGAGAAATTTTCAAAAATATTGTTTACTAAGCAATAATTAATAAATGAAGATTACATTATGGTCTATGGGGACAAGCCCATGGGACCACATGGGCTCACCTGAGCAACAATGGACGTTCAAAAGATATTGTGCCATATGGTCCCTCGGTAGAATAACAAAAAATAAATATTGTAAAGTATTCGAATTTTACACTTATTTATGCATACACTTAATCTTTGACATTGAACCTTCATGAAATACTATTTTTTACCAGAATAAGAAAATCCTACGCAAGATATAAAACTAAACATTTGGTAGGGGTTCACTGTTAAGTTGTTAACTTCTAATTCCCTATATTTTCGTTCTGCCCCCCCCCCCCCCCACTTTGTAAAGCGATCAAAATATATGAGAGCACATAGGTACATTTTTTTTTCATCAACTACTTACTAGTTATTGTATTTAAAGAAAATATACAATAGTTATTTTTTTTATTTAACAAATCCTACATGTATAGATCTGAAGAAGAAAATTGTACCTCAATGTGCTCAATTCCTCAAATTAAAAACATTCGAAAATGTTATTTGTCTTCTCCATTATAATTAAATGACTGTTATTTACTTCGCGTACAAACCAGGATAATTTTCCGCTGTGATATTTTCTTAGGAATAGCGATAACTACTTTATCCCCGCAACAGAAATGTGTCAGAACTATGGAAACTGTTTTAAAGATGTCATTTTTATTTACTCGTGTCTGAAAAACTATCAAAATTGATGTAGATTTCACATTATTTATTGTATAAAGAGGGGGCCCCAGAAAATAGGTATATACAGAATATCATTTATTTATTTTGTTTGTACAAGTATTTAACATACTCTAATTCATATAGAATTTCTAATGTTCAACCAAAATTTAGCCCTTCATAAGATTTTTAACTTGGTATTTCCTATTCAGCATTTAAAATGGAAAAAAAGAATGGCCTAAGATATTCAATTCTTTTATTCACTCAATAACAGTTCACTGGTATTTGAGGTTCAAAATCAGTTTATACAAATGTACACAAACACAGTCAAGGATCACATGTACAGTAGGAGTAATAATGACGAAAAAAGGTTAAATTTACAATACAATAAGTTGTTAACGTTAGTTTCTGGAAGAACAGACTTTGAAAATTTTCTTAATAAATATTGACAAATTTTTTACTTTTTTAATCTTTAGTTTTTAAAATCTGTGTACAAACATAGAATTGTGAGCAAATATCTGTATCTTGCTTATAATTCGAAGCTTAACACTCAAATATGGTTAGTAAATAGAAATTGTAAACAATTAAACACAAGAAACATGCACTATAACAAATAAAGAACACAAATTATTTTTTCGAAATGAATCAGATATATACATGTATATACCTACATATTTCCGTCAGCGATATCAAACTCTATTTAAACTGAATAAACTCGAGAAAATGCCGAGCATCTCAACAAAAACATATTGCATTAATCTACCATTACGCAAAAGGTAATGCCGAATTACCAATAGAATGATTTGCATTTCAGTACTTTTTTGATACATCAGATTTTGCTTAATTTGCGCAGGTAAACAGTGAACTGTTTGATTTACCGAAGTCTCTGTTTGATTTGATACGTAAAAATCACGAAATACAGACGATAGTTCCCAGGTTACAAAGCATAAATAATGAAAACGAAACGAAAATCAGAACAAGCTAACACCAACGTCATGTGTGAAAACTGTCAACGCATTGAAATATTTAGCCTCAATTTACTTCACAAAATCGGCACCAATATATTTTGCATGTTTCAAAAATTTTCCTTCATACGCGAACTGTTGCACAACAAGCAAATTCACCATAGTCAAATCGACCCTTTTTCGTATAATGTCATGGCGGCTTTAAACAAAGAACCTCGTTTTAGAAGTATGGAATACGAGTCTTGGTAAAATGGGTATGCAAACCCGGGCCGTGGCAAAATAAAAGCCGGGGCAGATCGACAATCGTCAATTCCAAATACGCATTATTTTGCAGCAATATTTACAGCGAATACAAATATACTGGTCCATCAAATATCCTGAAATTTTAATGAGATTGGCAAATTAATAACTGCCAATCTTTTGTTTTGACCAGGCCATGTCTTGTCTGCCAATTTTACCGCATGCCGAACCCGAAGCTATTAAACTGATTGAAACACGCCTTTCCTTTATTATTATTTTCGTAATAACTCAGATTTGAAACAGAATTAGCCCTTAATTTTTGCAATTTATATTTTCTTTCCCAAAAGGATAATTTATGCTAAACTACGTTGAACTGGACTCTGAGCAGTTCTTGAGAAGAAGATTTTAAAAAATGCACCCCCCCCCTTTTCCTACAGCTTCAAGGTTTTCTCCGCTTTGAAAACAGATCAGACTTTTATTTCTGCAATTTATATTCGCCCTCCCATAAGGGTGCTTTGTGCCAAATTTGGTTGAAATTGGATAAGCGGTTTTAGAGAAGAAGTTCAATATGTAAAAAGTTTGCAGACGGACAGACGGACAGACAGACAGACGGACGGACCGACAGACGGACGACGGACAAAATGTGATCAGAATAACTCACCTGTATACATCTTTCCACCAAAGTATATCTTTGATATTCCTGGTAATTACTTTTTTATCATAAAAAATGTGCTCGTCTCCATAGACCGTAATGCAATCTTCATTAATTACTGCTTAGTTAATAATATTTTTGAAAATTTCTCTCAGAGAATCTTTTTCTATTCTGAAATGCTTTAAATAAATATCAAAGTATTAAATATATGATGGATATTCACGGTTGAAAAAATTTGGTCCTAATATGGATCGGATACCTTGAGAAATGGATATGAGTGCACTAAATTATACTCCAAGGTTAGTTGATATCAATATGCTAATAAGTCAAGGAGATGTAGGAAACTGATCCTATAGGTAGACATTAATTTTTAAAAACTCGACCATTTTACCAAATTAAACCATCTGATACTAGGTTTGCCCAAACCGAAACTTTTAAAAGTAAAATCAAAAATGTCTTATCCTGCTTTCTAACATAAAACAAGTAAAGCAACTATAATACAATATTACTGAGATGGAGGGCTAAAATTGAGTGATACCTCTGAGTTTGTCACTGCTTTAATATCAAGTTGGATAAAAAGATAAATTTATTCTGAGGCAAAATGGGTAAAACGTCTTGAAACAATTCTACAGATATACATAACAGAACTTTGAAAGATAAGGTCAAATCTCATCTTAAATTTGATCAAGAAAACGCCAAACTTATTTTTGAAAGAAGTGATATGAAGCTGAACAAAAATTATAAATTTAAGAAATAATATAAATAAAATCAACAAGAATATGGACATACGAGCGTTGTTCGTAAATTTTATGGGTAAGCCTAATCTAAATAAAAGCATAGGTGTTCCCTAGCTAATTTTGTAAATTACAAGCGATATCTATTTATATATATCTACCCTCTATACTATAAACTCAAAAAGGCTTGTCATTTTTAATCTAGCCTGCAACCAAATTTAAACTTACTTGAAGGGTTTTACGAGTAGCGTTGGCTGGTCATGAACATCGGGCGGCACTCTGAATTATTGAAATAAAATATTTGCAAGCCAGAACTCGGTACCATTTTACTACATACTCGCGATTTTTACATTTCTCTAGCACTTTGCTGATCTCGAACGGATCTAGTCGATTTTAGACACCTCGTTCATTTTCTATTTCAATTTTTAAAGTATATTCAGAATTCTTTCCTAATGGGAATTTAAAAAATGTAAAATTTTATACTATTTCAAATGTATTATTACAAACACGACTTCGTTATTAGCCTTCGAAAGGTGACCCGGAGCAATGCAAAATTATGATGAAATGTGTTAATTATCATTTTAAACAATCCCTTTGTATTACGTAAAATTCCGCGAATACGATATACATGTACTTTTACGTCATATGTGCAAAATTTGAATTGTTTACAGTATCAGAATAGCAGTGAAAGCAATGTTTGAATCTATAAGATCTGTACCGTCATTGCTAAAAAAAAGAAGACGTTTTCGGAAAAGGCGGAGCAGCAAGCGGTAATAAAATTTTGTGCGGTCATCGGAAACACGCCTACAGAGACCCAAAAATTTCTGAAACAGTTGGAAAAACATAAGAATGTCAGCCGTTCCTCAGTATTCAAGTGGCACAAAAGATTTTCAGACGAAAGGGGGAATGTAATGGATGATGTGTGGGACGGAAAACCATCATTTCAAATGTTGGGCCATGAAAAATGAAGATTGTGACATTATTGACGGTAATCGGCGACTGTGAGAACGTAAAGTTGCAGAAAAATGCGGAGTTTCAAAGAATACCGTACATGACATTTTATCTCAAGATTTAATCTCTGCAAGATAGGTTTCCAGGTCTTTGACTCGTGAAAATTTGGAAAAAAAAGAGTAGAATTGTGAAGTCAGTTTATTAAAACATTTGACAAAGGTTGCCTTTGTCAAATGTTTTAATAATTAAACTGACTTCACAATTTTTTGGACACGATTGTTACAACTGATAAAAGTGGGTTCCACTACTAAGATCCCGAAATAAAACAACATTTAAGCAAATTGAAAAAATACGAATTCTCCTCCATAAAAATCAAGAGTTACAAAATCTCTTCGAAAGAATAATAATATGTTCATTCTTTTTATGGACCGTAAGGGAACACTTTTTTCTCAGAATTGCATTGGCTTTGTCATTCTAAGACAACATGTCTTTCTAAAGCATTTTAGTGCAAGTTAAACCCTAAAAATTAGTTACATTTTGTATTCTTTCTTCTGTGTTTCATGATACGTACCAGGGTTGTCCAAAAAGTTAGTGAACAATCGCGTTTTTGTCATTTTAAACGGGTTTATATATGTATATTGTATACCAAAATATTTGTCAAAATATTCCAAATCAGATAAAAGTGGTTTTGAATGTTTTCATTTAAATTAAACTTAAATTTTACTGTATTAAAGTGTCGCGAAAAGCACGGACGGCCCAGTGTCAAAATTTTCCAAACTTCGAGGTTGAGTTTTAAGATATGAATATATATGAGATAATCATGAATCAATTCATAAAAAAATATCAGTATGTGTTCTCGGCCAATTTTTGGCAAAAAAACTTTAAAGATTTAAAAGATTTCTCAAAACCTTATATTTTCATTTCGACGTTAGCCTGACGTCATCATTTCCTTACTTCTTAGAACACCAAAATTGAAATGCATTTATTGACAAGACTAGCTGTTTAACACATTTTAGAACATGTAAATGCTTAATAAACATTATTGTGAATGTTATCAAATGCAATTAATGTAATGCTGTAAAGATACAGAAAATTGATTTTTGTTTTCATGAAACTCTGAGTCAATCAATGCAAAAATAAAATGCCAGGCAACTACTGACATTATAAGTAAGTAGTCGAATAAAACAATTATCTCAAGCCAAAAGAAATTTAAGAATTTAATCGGTAGTACAGATTACGAAAGTTATAATTGTAAAAAAAAAAGCGAAGTTAATGCATACATTCTATTTTAAAACATGACTTTAAGTAGAGTTCTAACGCACACTCATTCTTTATCTTCATAGAACAAAATGTGACAATGTATGTGACATCTTTAAATTTTCAGCACTTGATATTATAAATTTTTGTATAAACAGTCATAAACCGCATATAAACTTTTTAAAATATTTTCTTTTATACTTCTAAATATCTCATTTGTCATTTAAAAAAAAAATATGAGTTTACTATGACGGCCAACTCTTTACGTCGATTCCTATTGTGACGTCAGCAAACCCGCGAGCTACGTTAAAGCCGTTTTTAATTGAGCAGAGGATACGTATTGCAAGAACATGTCTTTGAAAACGCCAGAAAAAGCGACGTCGGCGGATCGGATGGAACAGCGCGCAATCATTAAATTCTGTGTAGACTCGGGGAAACACCTATCGAAACGAAACAAATGATGGAGAACACAAAAAAAGGCATCGACACTTATCAAGATCACTAGTCTACAAGTGGCACAAACGATTTTCGAATGGAGTTTGCGATTTTAAAGACGCTGAAAGTGGAAGGCCTTTGATTTGTGACGATATAACGAAATCCCGCATTCATTACATTGTCATGAAGGACAGACGTCTGACATTAAGAGAAGTCGCGTCAATAAGTGATGTTAGCAATCTTTGGTTTTTAATATCCTCACTGAAGACTTCTGTATGAGTCGTGTTTGCGCAAGATGGATGCCCAGACTTTTATCCGATGAGCACAAAAAAGACGAATGCAGACAAGTAAGGCGTTCATACAGAATTTCAAAAGAGGAGGAGAGAAGTGGCTTGACAGAATCGTTAATCGTTACTACGGACGAGACTTGGCTGCATCATTTTGATCCAGAAACAAAAACAGAATCCAGCATTTGGAAACACCGGGGTTCTCCAGCACCAAAAAAGGCAAAGGTTGCGAAATCCATGGGTAAACAACTGTATATATTCTTTGCTTTATTTATTACAGGTGTTACGCCGCGACTTAGTTAAGGCAATTAAGAAAAAACGCCCTGCCATGACTGTGGACCTTGGAAATATCATTCTACACCAAGATAATGCACCTGCACATACGGCAGCTTGTCTGGAAATCGAACTCCTAGGATTCGATCTTCTTGAACACCCGCCATACAGTCCGGATCTTGCTCCAATGGGTTTTGCAATTTTTCCTTTCATCAAATCACAGCTAAGAGGAGTAAGATTTGGGGATTCTGATGAACTTAAATATGCAACTCAAACTATTGTTTCTAAAATCGACAGTAAATGGTATTCGGATGTGTTCGATTCATGGCTAAGAAGTTGTGAGAAGTGTTTTGACTACGTTGAAAAGTAACAGAAACAAACGCGCTACGTCCGTTAAAAAAACGTCGTGTAACCGTCAGACTTGGCCGTGCGGCCTGTACAGGCAATGTTTTTGTAGTGATAACTACATTATAAGAATATACATTGCTCTGATTTTTATACACATGCATTATTATAGTCTATATTAAAATATTTAATACTTTCCTAAATATAGCGTCGTTATTTAGAACGAAATTACATGTGTCCACGAACGTTTTTGACAACTCTCGTATACCTTATTTTTATACATATTGAAAGGAATGCTAACGATATTTTGAAGCTATTACATTGTTCGTTAACAGCGTTATATAGACAACAAGATAGAAAAGATTCGGAAAATTGCAGACTATATAGGATGGAACATGGAAATGATATAGATGTTCAACTTATAATTATATCAATTATATATTTCATTGAATTCAAACTTATTGAAATCTCAAAGAAAAATCTTCTTTTTTCTTCATATATAGGATATAGAAATGCATTATGTGTAACCAATTAACTAGTAATTACTTAGTTAACAGAGTTAGCTAACCAATGCGTTAAATTGCTTTCGATCAACAGAATTTAACCATTGCGTTAGCTAATCACTTGATTAGGATTTAACACGTCGTTATCCTTAACACAGTATAAAATTTTACCACCTTTCGAAAAACCGGGCCTTGATGCTCCGGGTATAATTCAGTATCATTTTGCATTTGAAGAAATTACTCTTATTCATGCTTTGATTATGATAAAAACTTATAAATGATATATTATGATAAAAGCATATTAATAAACAAAATGAATTTAACGAAAAAAGATATATTTTTTTCACGTTTATCAGTTTTTATTAAGGTTGTCCATAAAGTTCGTGGACAATCTTAATAATATATGTATATGGGATAACGCAAACATTCCGATAGGTAACACAACCGTTGTTTAAGAGTTATTATGAGGTTATTTTGATGTATAGATTTATTTTGTACAATTTTGTTTAAATTTTTTAAAAATAGAAATAAGCTTTCGCATGTTTTGCGTTATATTGCATTAAAACAATTTTTTATTTATTTATAAAAGAAAACAATTTATGCATGCTTGAACAAACATAAATAAAACTATATCCATAAAAGTCTTTTTGCAGAATAAGATGATTGTACAAAGCTGAGCTCTATGTTTCCCATTTGAAAACATAACGAAAGTAGTGACCTTTTAGGCGATATACAAAGCCAGTAAGTGAAAATAAATTCAAATAAACACTTGCTAGACTTCATAATATTTTTTAGTACGTATGTATTTAAATATAAAAAGAAGGTGTATATCTATAAAGTCAATTTACCTTAAACTTTTCTTGTATGAGTATCTGCAGGCATTCTCTAAAAAATATCATAAAGGGGTTAACAGCTTGAATGTATTGGTATTTCAGTAAATAAAAGCGATAACAAGCACCTGCCAACTATGGCAAAATATTGTTACACTTTTCAGGGCTAATAGGCGTCTAGATTTTATATTTCTATCTTCAATTTTGCGTTAGAGATGATATTTTTGTACAAAACGTTATTTATCTAGCATTATACAATTTTGATTTAAATCATGTCAAGAAAATTTTGAACTGAATTAATTTACATTGTACCTTAATAGAGTGCGAATATCATAACTTGTCTTTGATTTAAGTTGTTGCAACATACCCTCATCAATGTCATTAGAGCGGTAGTCTTGTTGTGGACATTTAGTTTGAGTACAAGCTGTGAGGTCAAGTGTCCTTGCATCAGTGTTATAAATGGGACATTTACCTACAAATAATATTGCTCTACACGTATGTACTTTACAATGAAAAATAAGCACAGATTGGGGTTTTTTTCATAGTTTATTCGCGGTTTTCCTTTCAAAAGACAAGACATAAATAAACAACCTTATTTGAAATAGAAAATATATTGGGTGCGTCTTTTTACCCGAATGAACCCCAATGATACCCCCAATGAACCCCAATGATACCCCAATGATACCCCGATGAACCCCAATGATACCCCAATGAACCCCAATGAACTTTGAAATACCCAAATGATACTAAGTATGTTCATAATTGATACACTTAATGAATTTTATGTAACAACATGGTACACAAATGAAATTTCAACTACGTGACGTTTTTTCACCGATTGGGCCATATCTTGGATTATTATACTTTCATGTTTAATACTGAAATCTGATTGGTTTAAACGCAGTTGGTAATCCGATCTAATACCCTCAGCGTTAGCAACACACTTGGCACGCGGGGGTGTTAAGGAAGCATATGGAATCTGAGTTACATGTAATTCCGTGAAATCACAAATCTTAGTTATTATGTACATATTCAAATATCTAAGCAACGAAACGTAGACCAAAAAACAAATAAAAGATACTGAAGACAATTTTCGCCAGAAATTAGTTTGTATTACGTAGATTTACACATTAATGACGTCATGACTAAAAGTTGAATGCCGTGTGAATTTGATCGGAAAGCATTGTAAACAAATTCAAAATATAACTAATCTAAGAACTCTAATAAAGTATTGTGGTGTGATTTATTGAGAATTGAACATAAGAATAATGGGGGAGATGTTAGTTTCATCAATCATTCGCTAAAAGGTATGTAAATTTGCTTTTATTTCTCGGCCAGGTATTTCCTCTGTCGTTGTTTACGATATAAAAATCCGACTAGAACAACACTACCCCGTGTATATTGAACTTGAAATTTTATACGTATCGTTAGTTTGATCAATGCTTAAATTGAAAAGTGCTGCTAGAATCCCAGGTTGTGTGTTGTTTTAATGCAATTTGCCGTTTTCCGTGCAAACTTTATAAATGTTGGGAAGGTTTTACGAGAACCGGATGGATAACTTTTTAATAAGGAAATACATAGGATTCTAGCAGCGGTTTTGATTAAACGGAGATGTTTTGCCTTCACTTGGTATGTTTATTTTATTTTGGAAACCGCGGGGTAGTGTTGTTCTATCTCATTTTATGTTAAGGAATATACGTAAGCTATTTATAGTGGTCACGTGATAATGCACCAATGTGGTAGTGATGTACTACCCGATTTTATTGCACTGACATCTATTTTAAAGGATAATACTAAGTTTTTGATATTATTCAAAATAATTATTTAATTTCACGATTTTGAATACAACAGTCAAAATAAGACGGCAAATTGCCCATATGCTTCCTTAACACCCCCGCGCAACGGATAACAGAACGACTTGTTACATGCGTGTAAATCATGCGCGTACGGTTCGCTATAGAATTCACGTCATTTCTATTTAAAGCAGTAAATTTTCTTTAAAACTAAGACATTCAGTATAATAAAATAAATAGTGCCTGTTGAAATTGACACCCCTCGAAAACCATTGTCAACCTTCGCTTCGCATCGGTTGACAGTGGTTTTTTCTCGGGGTGTCAATTTCAACAGTTACCCTTCCAAACAGGAATTATTTATATAATGGGAAATGATTCGAATTTTTTAAGCTAAAATTTGACTCAAAGATTGTTTGTGACTTGTAATTATGTCCTGATGGGAGCTTTGGTCATTTGTGCTAGTTCAGCATAACTTTCAGGAAAAGAGACATATCGATTCTTTTCCATTAGAGAAAGACTTCAGTTTTGATATTTTCATTTGTGAGCTTGCTCGCAGTACCTCTAGTTTCGTAAAAAAAAACATTTTATCAATATATGTATACATCTACGAGGGTCAATCAAAAAATACGAAGACAATGTGGCTGTCTATCATATATTTTTCATGAAAGTCATACGTAACAGATTAATCTGTGCATCAACACTTATGTTATTGATATGTGAAGTTTTAGTCCATTTGATGAATTGGTATTTTTGTTACCTCTTTTTAAAAACAACACGTTTTGTCACCACGGCGCACGGTAACGTTCAAAACATGACGTCAAGATTAAACACGCACAGTTTATAGATATACCTCATCTTTATATCACGCCTAGTCTCTTGTGCCTTTCTCCTTACAATTTAAAATGGCACTGAACCACTTAACATCTTATTTGCACACATTTGTTCGAGAATAGTAATTTAGTTCTTCAAAGATTTTATTTTCTAACCGTGTATCTCTTAGTTTACAGTAAGGATAACCCTGAACGTCGGTTGACCAAATATTTACAGATATTCTTCTCTCTTTCGGACTGTTTCATATTCAAAATACAATAACCACAACCCCCACAAATTTTTTTTTACAGTTAAACACAAACCTGGAAATAATTGTTTACTTATTTTTTGCACCATTGAGCATTTTCACAGTTTGTATCGGCTTTTTCCTGAGTTAAATCCATTTTGTTTGTACTTCTCGTTGCGCCGTGACGTCCGGCGACGTCGTTGTTTTTAGTCTATTCTTAAGAGGACTATCTGTCTTTAGTTACTAATATCTATTCGACAAAACAGTATATCCCGTCATTATTTGGAACATAGAATACCATGACTATACTTAATTTGAGGTTTCAATATTATTTGGTTTTAAGCCCAATTTACAGAGATATTACTTTCAACATTATATAGTTTATTGATAACATAACACAAATTTTGACCGTGCGCCGTGACATCATTTTTGCAGGATTAGATTCTTAATAATTCTTAGAAATAGAGTAGTTTATTAACTTTTTTTCTTGCAAATTGTTAAAAACTATTTCTTAATTATGTCTACCAAATTTAATGATGATATGACGTTAAGTAACATAGCTATGACAAAAGTCTTCGTATTTTTTGATTGACCCTCGTATTAAATCATACAAAACATATCCCCAATATTAATAACACAAGGCACCTTTAAGGTGTCGGGTCTAATGTATAGATACTAAGCCAGTAAATTGAATATAAAGAGCACTGAAAATGGACAACAACGCGAATTTTCACAATAATTATTTCAATCTTTCGTGTCGCTAGCCATTTTTAGTGCTTTATATACGAGCGGACCCATATACGAGGGTTTTTCAGTAATTATTGAGACATTTTCTCTTATTCGTTTAGGAACAAAGATTAACCCTTGAAATAAGGATAGAGTTTATTGATGTGAAAAGTTTTCTGTCTATGGCATGATTAGATCATCCCTAGTTACATGTAGCTGTTCAACGTGCCTTGGACCAGTGACCCGGTTGAAAATTGACCCGGGGTTCATTTTTCCACGTTGAATATTGAGACCAAAGTTGTTGAATAAAGACCCTTTTCCGTTGAATGTTGACCCGCATCGTGGAATTTTGATCATAAAACCGGTACAAAATTCAACAGCAAAGAAGCACAAATTAACGAATCAATGTTTAAAACTTGAGTTTATTTAATTAAAAATTTTCAGTTTTTACATATTTATTCTGTAGATTTACATGTTTACATCATTCAACGGGGGGGGGGGGTGTTAAAAATGAGACTTAAATGAAATTATTATTTTTTTGAATTTACAATTATTCCTTTAAATATTAAATAACTAATTAAATTATAAACTTTTTGCATATAATTGCTTTTTTGTGTGATATCTATATATTTTTTTAAAAATTTGTTTAAAAAAAATATTTGTATATATGGTAACACGTTAAACTATTCAATTTTTTTAAATTCACTGGAGAAGTGTACATATATAACTAATTTAAAAATTACAATACGTCATATTGTTTAATTTTGGTTTTACATTCACCCAATAAATTGAAACTTTGATATTGTTCATTGTATATTTTCTGAGTGGGTGAAAATACAAAATTAACAGTATATCATGTTGAGATTTTTGTGTTTGCACCCATTCGGTTTGTTAAAATTTTGTATTCACACCCATCCAGCCAATAACAGTTTACAAAATGATGATACGCTAACATGTACTCTTTCGTGAACAATGCTGCAGTAACTATATATCTTGGAAGCCGATATTTTTTAGTGTTTTGTTTTATTTGTTCCGTTATAGGATAACTTCTGATGTAACCAAATATCATCAAATCGCTATTTTTTTCTAGGGATAAACAATTCTGCTTCATGAAATCTGTAGCAAGATAGCAACCTAATTTTGTAAAGGAGGACAATAAAAAAAATTTGCTTTAATTGTTTCTAAATTGCTTTGATCACAAACATTTAAAGTAAATTTACTAACAGTAATTGTTTTCGTTAATAAATAGGTAAATTACATTTTTGAATAGAAATATTTTGCACAAGATTATACAACAGCGTTGGAGTAGATGGTTGACCTTCCTATCACAGGCACCTACATTATTAATTTAAACGTGTTTTATTGAACGGAATGTTCAAATTATTGAATGGATTGGATAACAGATAAGCCTATGTTAACCTTTCCAAACATACAAAGTCAAGAAGAAATTATATATGGGCATAAGAATATGGTATTACAAATTTAGAATATTATTGATATTATGTGTATAGAAGACAGGGGATACTTAGATATTAAATAATTATCTGAACATTTACCATATATGATTGTAAGACATATTGTTGGTAAACATGTTTACTCACACCTACATTGACAAACCTATCACCTTCATTTATAATTGCAAATATACAAACCTAAGAATGAGATTTTCATGAACCAGCCCATTTGAAAAGAACAGTAAATAAAAGGGAACTATATGATAAGTAAATATACATGTAAAATACTTAAATAGGTTTAAAAAGTGTAACTCAAGAGAATCAAACACGCTTTGGAGCTCCAATATATAACTACAAGAGGCCCAATGGGCCACATCGCTCACCTGAGCAACACTGGCTACACTGGCACAAAGGATATTGTGCCATGTGGCCCCTCGGTAGATTAACCAAAAATGAATATCTGAATTTTCACTTATTTTTGCATAAATTGATCTTTGACATATTTACCTTTATGGAATACCATTTTACCGAAAAAAAGATCATATGCAATATAAATAACTAAATTTTCAGTTGGTGTTCACTGTTAACATCCACTTCCCTTTATTTTAGCGCCACCACCCCCCCCCCTTCCCCTCCCATCAATTTATAAAACGATTAAAATACATGAGAGCATAAAGGTACATTTTCTCCCTCCACTACTTACTTGTAATTGTATTTTTAAAAATTCTATATGTGAAAGAAGAAACGTGTACCTCAATGCACCAGAATGAATGCACTCAATTCCTCAAATTAAAAACATTGAAAAATTTAATTGGCCTTCTTCATTATAGACGATTGTCATTAACCAGGCATGAATTCATTTCTTATGACGTTTCATATCCTTACTCACTTGACATGGGAAATAATTTTACAATTTCATTTATATGAAAAATCAGAACTACCATAAAGTATATTGATCATATGAAAAGGTACACTAATGCCAATAAGTTGTATAAAAGATTCGTCTCTTTGTTGAGTGTATCTTGGACATCCAGGGGGGGGGGGGGTGGTGGAATCACACTTTCCTTCAGATTCAGACCCACAGTATAAACATCAACTTTCATCAATTAAAAAACCCCTAGATAAGAAGGCATTACTAGCTTTATTCCGTAAGTGACGTAGAATAATATTTCCTATTTCCTTAACTGAAGTGTTTGTAAGTTATGGGACGGTATATTTTGTTTTTTTAAGTTTTGACTTAAAGATAGATAAAGTTCATGAAATTTTCTTTTCTGCATGAAGATTATTCCATAATTTACATGTAGACGGAACAAAGCTACTGTAATAAGTAGTCCGATATATTGGTAGATAGTAAACAAGAGGCCCATGGGCCACATCGCTCACCTGAGTAACAATAGGTATAATGATAAGATCAGCTTAAAAGAGTCATAATTCAAACTGTCTTGGCAATGTAGAATATTACATGTAGATCCTGTATAAGTACGAGTCCATTTTTTCCCTGGATATTATTATGTTTATAATCAAGTCCCTTTTCTAAAAGGATGATTTTATAGTCATACATGTCTCACCTGTTGACATTGCAGTTCTCAAAGAGATCCTAAACAATTGTGTATATAAAGGATATAAACCTACATCAAACTCTGAAACCCCTGCGAGGTCCAAGAATCGTCCAGGGGGCAAAGTATAAATCATTTGAAGGAATCGGCAATACTGTTATTTGCTTACATTATATTTCGCGATTTACTTCCAATAAATTGGTTGGCGATGACTAATGTTCGCAACCAAGCCTTATCCAAAATGGTATTGTGTTGTAACAACCAAACAATAAAGACTGGTTCGCGGCGAGAAATATTCGCGTCGACGTGGCTCTCGCAAGCCTCGCGAAAATTTCTAGCACGCAAATAAAAGTTGGTTTACAGTATGTTGCATGTAAGTAATTTAAAAACCATATATCATAACATTTCAATTTTTGTGAATAATTAAATATTTTCATTTGTAAAATTGGAATCCAAATGTGGCCCAATCCTACTCCTCAAGATTTTGATTTAAAGAATTTAAATCTATATTATCTGAGGTTGCTTTCAGTAAATTTACAGCTTTTCTGGGGAAATTTTTTTTAGAAAAAGATATTTTATTTTTTTTTCTGTTAATAGTCCTATGTAAATTTTTGTCATGATTTTCACAATTTGTATCTACACTACAAAAGGATGCTTCCACACAAGTTATAGCTTTCCTGGCTGATTAGTTTCCGAGAAGATTTTAAAAGATTTACACTATGTATTCCTATGTAAACCTTCGACCCCCATTGTGGCCCCACCTTACCCCCGGGTACAATGATTTGAACGAACTTAATATTACACTATCTGAGGATGCTTTCATACAAATTTTAGCTTTTCTGGCCAAAGGTTTCTGAAAAGAAAGTTTTTTTAAAATATCATCAAAATTTCAATAAATCCTATTTATCTCCCATTGAAAGAGAGCGTGGCCCTTCATTTAAACAAACTTGAAACCACTTAACCTAATGATGCTTTGTGCCAAGTTAAGTTGTTATTGGCCCAGTGGTTCTGGGGATTAAAACGTCGAAAATGTAAAAAGTTTACAGAAAGACAGACGGACGGACGCCGGACAAAAAGTGTACAGAATAACTCACTTGAGCTTTCAGCTCAGGTGGGCTAAAAGCTAATTCGACCAAAGATTATTTGCATGTTCAGTTGGAAAATATGATTGAATTAAATCTAACATATCTTGTGGTGCTAAACCATTTATAATCGTGTAGAATATAATTAGATTATAATGTTTATCTCTTCGAGATTGTAAGGTTTCCAAATTAAGCTCACTATATAAAAGATTTTAGAAGAAATAACTCTGATCCCTGTCACTGTCCTGGTTGCCTTAATTTGTACATGTTTAAGCAATTCGGAGTTTTTTGATACAGCTGTTCTACACGACATCACCACATTCCAATCTAAGTCTGATAAAGCCAAATTTTAACAAGTGTTTATCTATCAGTTGTACTCTTGAGTAATATCAATATATTTAACTTTTGCATGCCTTTACATGAATACCATTAATATGATTAGATCAACCATCCTCCGACTGTATATATAGATGCAAACCTACTTTTTTAAATTGTTTAACATTTTTGCTGTAAAGGGTATATGTTTTTAATTTTAAGAAAATATATTACGTCAGTTGCCCGTGTTTCTAATTTAAAGGTAAATAATGGAATTAAAAACTCAAAATGATAGAAATAAATTGCTTTTTTCAAAAAGAACTATGATTCTGCATATGCAGAGAATTGGCGTTTCAATAAAGTTAATCTGGCAAGTTTATGGAAAATTACTGTTAGTCGTAAAAAAAAATGAAACACATGTGTAAATGTGTTTATGATATATATATATATATATAGAGAGAGAGAGAGAGAGAGAGAGAGAGAGAGAGAGAGAGAGAGAAATCAAATAAGAAAACACGAAAAACGTTCAATATAGCTTAAGCGCTTTCATTTTAAAATCTTCAGAAGCTATATAATAGTATATAATATATATATATATATATATATATATATATATATATATATATATATATATATATATATATATATATATATATATACCTGAAGTTATATCTTAATATGAATACATATATACCCTTTACCCAATAAAACAGTATAGAGGTTAACAATTTTCAATTATTAGAAAAATATACAACGTCAGGTGCCTGTAGAATAGAGCTCTGTTGAATTGCCTGAAAAGTAGCGATAAGGCCATCATTAAAAACAATATCTGTGTTTCCCCTAACCCGACCCTTAATTTTCGAGTTGGGTAGGTAGGTAGGTAAATATTTTTTTCTGCCAGGGCACAATATAAAATACATTATTATTTAAAAATAAAAAAATAAATCAGTTTTTTAATTGATTACACAACTAAAAAAAAAATGACCAGTTATAAAACAAATTGTTATACTTGTACTGATGGAATGTAAAAAAAATTAATGTCAAATTCACAATTTGATATTGTTCATCTTAAATTTAAACATGTTTGATTCAATGACTACATGTGCATGAATACATTCATTATCATTTGTATGTTGATGTACATGTAAGCATATATTCAAATATCATTTAAATGATCATGATGTATCTACTTTAAGTATCGATTCATTTTTTTCAAAATTTGGTTTATAAAATGTCTAAAAGTATATTAAAACAATAATTTGATAAACTTAAGGCAGTGTAATAAATGTAAATATTTGTGAAGTCATATGTAATGATTCTACAATAATACGTTACAAAAAATCACTACACCTGCAGAGAATGTAAAAAAAAGTATTCTTGCCCGACTCGCCTGTTTCATTCCGAAGCAAACGGTCATCGTCTTAGCTTTATTTACATAGTATTGTAATAATAAATGGACATCATGTTTTCAGTCTCAAAATTAATTGATTAATCGGACATATCAACCTAAAAAGAAATCAGCCACGTCCGCATACGTATCGGAGTGTATGAAAATTTTAAAACTGAAACTTTCAAATATGTGCAAGATTGTACATTTAAACCGTGTAGAGTAAGTTACAGTTCAGATCAAAACTCTAAGGTTGGGGTCAATTCTCAACAGGATCAATTTTCAACGTGTCGTGGTCATCAGAGTTTAGAACAATCTTTCTCATAACGTTGAAAAATGACCCCGGGTATAAATTTCACGAATTTGGTCTCAATTTTCAACGTTGATAAATGACCCCCCGGGTCAATATTCAACGTTGAAAAATGACCTCTGGGTCAATTTTCAACCCGGGTCAATATTCTTCGTTACACCGGCGCAAGTTCTGCAAATTTTTCGCAACGTCATTTTAACGCTTCTCATTGCTCCTGTGTTTTAAACACCTTACAAACGAACAGAAATAAGACTTGTTCTTTATTTCTCATCTTTTGTTTTCATTTCAAGATGTCATCATTTACATTTTCTCTCATTTTTGATTTTTTGTGGAACAAATTTCGGGTTATTTTTACACGAAAGTCAAATTACTGTAAATGTCTCCTTCAGTCATTTTGTACATACAATTATTTCAGAACTGTTGACAGATGTTATCGTGTAAAAAATGCTTGATATTTAGTCCCTTTGTTTTAATTCTAGTAAAACCATCAGTAAAAAAAAAAATCTGACGAACTGAAGCTCTTTATTCCTTGTCATCGTACAGTTTTTGTTTAAGCAATTGCGTGGCATTGAAAGGTCTTCTTCTGATATTTCAAACAGTTTGAAGTATATTCGCTGCGCCGACTTGACGTCAAAATTCAATGTAAAGTCGTTATCAGATTTCTATTGCTTGGTAAATATATTCTTACCATATTCGTATTTTAATTCAAACATCAGTAAAACTTGGTCAAAAGGTAGTCGCAAAAATGTAAAATGAACATATATTATTTGATTTCTAATAACATTAACTTTAAGTGTACGGACACTTAGAAAGGGGATGTTCAAGTTTTTAATCTCAGAGTTCATGGCTGCGCCAGGTAACCCGACCACCGACTCGTTTATCTACCGCCGTAAACGAAACATTTGATATTCTTTTAATATTAATATATGGGTTCATTGGGGTAAAAAGACGCACCGAAAGATATCTGATTTTTTAAAAATATATATTTTATTTAGCAAGTAACCTAAGAAAACTACACTTAAAATGTCTTTGCTATTTCGTACCTAATGAGTACACTTACAGCATAATCTTACAAAATCTTACATACCTTTCTCAACCCAAATCGGCTGTGTACACACCCATCCAATTCTATCATTTTCGTCTTTGACACAGTGATAATTATCACTGTTGAGACAACGAATGCTTGCTTCAGACGCCCAGTCCTCGTATGGACAGTTCGTATTCATTAAATTGAACATAACTTAATATTTTGTAGCTACTTTCGGTTTGATCGCTGGGCAAGGTTGTTTGATTTACCAAAAGTATTGCCCTTAAACAGATCGGGGAAACTATTTTCTGTGACGTCGGAATAAATTTACATACTAAATGAGGTACACACGTAATCAACAACCTGACCAATCAGCTGAATGACATTCCTGGGTTGAATGCATCATAGGTTACTACAAAAAATACTACGTTTAAAAAATGCTCCTTTTTTAAATGCTTTTGGAATGGCAAATTTTATTTTTTCAAGCATTTTGTACACTTAAAACAATATTTACATCATCATCTACTATTTCCATGCTCACACTAACAAACACTCATTTTACAATGGTAAAAATTTAGATTCACCAACTGCATTGTATAAGTCTATTTGTTGACAAAAGCCTTACTGCCAGCGCTTATTTTTGTTAAATAATTGTCATACAACAATAAACATTATCAAAATGAATTCAGTTTTAAATTCTAGTCAACAAATAGCACTATAACAGCGAAAAACACACAATTTACGAAAATCAAATACCGGAATATAATGACTTGTGAAGACTTTATGAGAGGTATTTCAACGTACTATTCAACATGGAAAATCGGCAATGTTTGTTAATGTGAGCATGAAAAATCTTGATTAAATTAGTACCTAATCTTTGCATTTTTTACAAAATAATAAAAAAAAATATGAATTGACGTTCCCGCAGTCAGCTGAAATCAAGTCGTAAATTAGTCTAAACCACGTGTTTATTGTAAAAACGTAAACATGTAGTAAATCCCGTGTGTTTCTTTTTATTCACTTATTGGACAGTTGTTCGCGGTACGCATCGCTCTGCGCAATGACAACATTATCCATATAAGGTAGTTTCCCCGACCTGTTAAAATTGTCTGGTATTCACGTGTTCACGAAATATACTTGAACCTGGACGCGAAAGCTTTTAGTAAATGACTAGCCATGTTTTTTATCAGTGAGGTTTAAGCAGACGGTATGGATTTAAATGCAATGTATTTTTGTGTATTTTAACTTCTGAGTTCGGTTAGGTTGTGATGTCATTGCTAGCACTATCGATTCTGTTTTATTTCTATTGTTTTTTGCTCCATTGTGCGTCAGACTTGGGATTTTTTAAAACCCAACAAGTGAAACTAATATCAAAAGATCTAAGATGCATGAACTGACCATTCTAATCATCATAAGCTTAAATATATATAGATAGAAAATTAACAATGAATTAAGTCGAAGCAAAAAAAAGTCTCTGTGATATACTTTTTTATATTTTAAGTCTGTAAGGTACACCAACTGACAAAATTTAGTTCTCATATGAAGTCTAAAAATATCAAAGATGTAAATAAAAATTGATAACAAATTACCAAAGAAGATCAATGTGGCCTTCTTTTTGATAAACAC
>VIAA01000319.1:0-21206 GCA_015776775.1 Magallana hongkongensis
TGCGTTTGTATCATGCCGACACTACGACATGTACTAGTTTACACACGTGCAACTTACTACATTTTCAAAACCTACGACACAAATCCGTGTAGTAAGTTTGCAGAACCCCGTAAATCGGGTTTTTCGACCATGATTTACCCAGAAAATACAAAATTATAAAAAGTGTGAGTTTCCGGTTTACACATGAATTTTGTTACACACGATATCGAGTCTTAATGGGGATGTTACACACTTTGCCCCCTTGCCACATTTGCGCATGCGCAAATTCAACTTCCTATGGAAATAATGGAAACGCAAAAGAAGGTACGATCACTTATTTCTTTCATGAAAAATTAATCTTTTGTTGATTTTTACACCAATTTTCTTTCGAATATATAATTTTAGATCATTTGTTTAAATGCGACATCTGATTTTCGTTATTCTGCAGCTAAATTGAGGAAAATTTACATGTCTTTGTGTGTGTCACCTCATAAAGTTGTAGATGGTTAAGATGGTTTTCTTTTACGTTTAACTGGGTTTAATTTCGGTAGTAGTCAAACACATGTAGTGTGTGCTTTTTTAATTTGTGTTTTAAATAATCATTTATTTCATTACAATTTAGTATACCATTGAAATTTTTGATAAACTCTCAAAAAGTTAGAATTTCCTCTAGACTTTAACAAGTTGCATGTAGCACAATCGAGAATTATGTGCCTCCTGCATGTTCTTCTAAACATTTTAGGGGTTTTAATTGTGAAAATGTGTTGTTATTAGTTCGGGTAATTAAAGAATAATGAAGAAAAAATTAACATTAACTTGGAACTTTTCAAATTTAGACTCTCTACAGTATATACTTTTTATCAAGAGGAGAAAAATATGGATTTCCTCAAGGGGGTCAACAATTTTTCATAGGCCTTAACTGGGGAATCTTTTAATTATATTCTCTTTTGGAATTCACAACAAACAATTAATCATGAAGAAATAAACAATATGTTTCTTAACTTTCAAATTTACACCCAACACATTTTATCCAAAATAAAGAAATATTTTCTGTTCAACGGTTTTAATTGTGGAGTTTCTTAGTAAAGTTCTCTTCAATCAATCAAGAAAAATTAGCAAATTGTTGCTCTATATTAATCACATATTAATTCTTTCATTAAATTACACCCTCATGAGAAAACTCTAAGTTTCAATTGAATGCCCCCCCCCCCAAAAAAAATCAGTACGGTAAATCACTTATAAAAACCCTTTAATTTCATGAGCTTAATTTTTGCACCATAATTTACTCTTCCTTGCATTAAAACAAAGAAATGATTATTAGAATAATTATTAGGAAAAATCCTATTATTATTTACATAAACACCCATGGGGAAACCCAAACTTTTCATTTTAACGTTAAAAAATCAGTAATGTTAAACCCTAATTTATCCTTAATGACATTATTACAAAGTAATAATCAGTATTAGTTTAAGGGAAAGGCTCATTTACAAATTGCACCCCAAAGGAAAAACCGTGTTTTTCATTTTAATGTTAAAAATCAGTATTAAATTGAAAACCCCTTTTATCCTTTTTTTTGAAAATCCTATTATCATAAACTATGACCCATATGAGGAAACACATTATTTTCTTTTTATCGTTGAAAGATCTGACAGGTATAGTTAAACATTTAGGAAACCACATGAATCTTTCAGGACCAGAATGTACACCCTAATTCCCCCTAATGACATTATTACAAACAAATAATCAGCATTAGTTTGAGGAAAACCCTTTTATTAAGAAATAACACCCCCATAAGGAAACCAATAATTTTTAATTTAATGTTTAAAATTTAATACATGCAGTAAATCACTTAGAAAACTCTCTAAATCTTGTTTTTTATTATTATTATTATCATTTGCACCCTTATTTATCTTTCATTACATTGATACAAAGAAATGGTTCTAATAAGTTTGATCCCCATGTGGAAACTCATTTTTTTTTTCATTTTAAAATTTAATAAATCATTATAAAAACAATACCCCCCCCCCCCCCCCCAAATCTTTCGGGATCAATTTTTACACCATATTCATCCTCATAATTAATGACATCAATGCAAACTTGTAAAACAAAAACAAAAAACCTACAAGAGAGCTAAATAAATACTGAATCTTGTAAACACTATCCAAAAGTAAAAAAATATTCTTTAACAAGGTAATTATTTAAACAATTTTACTCTGCTTCATTTTCAAATTCATTGAAGATTACCTCTTTTTTTTTTTTATTGAAGTTTATTGATTTGAGTGCCTGTAATACATATGAGAACAATTCTTTCTATACGAGTTGACCTGTATACGAATTGGTCTCTGTACGACTTGACCTGACAGTGTTACGACATATCCGGTAAAAAAAATTTGTCACAAAACAAACCCCTCCAACTTGCATGCTTTATACGAATTACTACAGCCCCCCGAAAAGGAAAAGAAGCTACGTAAGAACTGTAAGTCGTTTGAATAATTAATGACAATCTTGTAGGAGAAGTTGAACGTGTGAACAAGTGTAGAACCTCTCTGCGTTTTGTCAGCATGTGCATGTATTTAACAGCTGCACTTGTAATGTAACGTGATCAAGTCCAGCACAATCTCCTAATTTAGCTACATAGCTTGGTTATAACACTTTTTTTTTTTTTAAATTGACATTTTAGATAACATGTCTTTTTTTCTTGTATTATTTTCATAAAATTATTTTGCTAAATAAATGAGAAATGTTTGGAACATATTAGTATGACTTTGATCAACGAAATCGATGCAATGCAATGATAAACAATAATTATTACCGTCGATTGACTAGATAGAATGGTCTTTTCTTAAAATGACACATGTCCAACTAACCCGGTTAAATGATAGAATTTGTGCCCTTTACTGTAATTCTTAGTAGCAAATGAAAAAAGAAATATCTCGGTTGTATCTTGCCTATATTTTCATTTGATTGGTCTCAAATACCTACAATGTTGCTCATTTATAATCCCATTTTACCACATTAACGGTTTTGGCAATGAAATCACTGGTCGCCATGTTAATGATAAAATCCGAGATATTTCGAGTGCAAAATGGCAGGCAAATTCAAACAGAGACACTTTTTGCCTCTGCTGGGGTTTGAACCAGGGCCCTCTGGTACGCCAGTCAAGCACTCTACGAGATAAAGGGTTAACCCACTAGCCAGAGCTAGTAGGAATGCAATATACCTGACTCTACCACAGATATATTAACAAAATGCCTTTGTATGACCCATTATATTAATAATGAATATTTTGTGGACTTATTACATATGCATTTTCAAAAAGGTTTGTAATATATAAATGCTGTGTTTTACCCCTGCAGATTGTTTTTAACAGACTTAAAGTCGATGCAAAGCAGATCCGCTTTGCAGCTGCTACATTGCAAGTATATGGGACGAATTCTTACTGTGACCTGAGCGTAGCCTGGTCACGGTAAGATTATTCTTTCGATAGATTGACCAGTACTGAATAGGGTATAGATTTGGCGGTGCTTTAAATGTTCCTGGGTGTTGTTTTGAAATTTTTTTTTTCTTTGGCTGATGTACGCTATATTATTGCTGATAGTAATGCAATATTGCTTTATTTAGAAATTTGTCCTAAAAACTTATATTGGAAGCCATTTTACCATTTACGAATAAATCAATAAGTTCTGAATAGCATAGCTGTTTCCATGGAAATCGAATGCAGATAAAAAGTTTTAGCGCTATTCAAACACCATCAATTGAACCTATTGAAAAAAAGGGTTTGATGCATACCAACCAGCTATTGGCAATTCTTTTAACCTATACAGTTAATTTAATTTGCATGGATTTAACAAACAAGATCACTATAACAATACTTTAGACTACATGTAGTTTCTAAATTCTAATATCTTGTCGGAGTACAGTTGCCGCACCTCCATTTATCATTACTGTGGTTCAATATGATTTATTTAAGACTTAGTAAGAAAATTTAATGAATTCCAAAGTAATTGTTTTAATCTATTTCTTCATATAATCCTGAAACAGCCAAAAACAAATTGAGTTTTTGGAATTTGTAAAATGGCAGCTTAATAAGATTTTTCATCCTTCTGCATTTTTTAAAATCTATATCCTGCATGCTTATATGGGTATGTAAGAATAATACCAAAACAACTTTTGATAGAAGAAATCTTGTTACATGTGAAAATATAAGGCGTCAACAGACTATTTTATGCACATAATATCGTTGCAATGACCTGGCAAAGCAAAAGTTTAATATTGGTTGACTAATGTAAGACTGTAGTATTGAATACGTACATGTATATGACCACAAAAAATGAAACTACTGCAAAATTTAAACAAGCATTATAAGTGTATTATATTAAAGGTAATGATTTTTTCTCCAACTTTTATTTCCATAACTATTTGTTATTCAACATATGAACTATTCGGAACTGGTCAACGACTGTATGAATAAAATTAAAGATTTACTATAAATTACAAAAGAGGTAGCCTAAGGGGACTTTTACTTTTAAGTTGAAGTTTCTGACTAGCTTAATAATAATTTGGATGCTAAAAAGTTAAAGTCAAGTGAAGAAAAAGAGTAAAAATAGATATCAAAAACAGTTTCTGTGGTTAAGGAATAAGGTGCACCATCCAGTCTTTAATCTATCTTTCTATAGACTATCAGATGATGAATCAAATTGCCTTAAAAATAAGCCCCTTTCTGAGTTTCACATCACTTTATAGCAAGATAAAGGAATGCCTATTGGGGGCAGTCTGCAGAAATCCAACCCAGAATATTGGTAACAAAAAACACTAAATTCCTCTCTGACACAAACAAATAAAACTATTTCAGGGGGAGGGGATTGTAGCAGCTCATCTCATGACTTGAGGGTGGTACATTTAAAGGAAAAATTCAAATTCTAGATGGGGAGGGGGTGGTATATCTGGATGGAACAATGCATATAAAAAATGGCAGGTGAATAAACAAGGATGTTTTGCAAAATAGGGCACATGTTGAAACATTAGATTGAAGTCATCATGGTAATACATGTAATTCATGAATTGTTCATGTCTAGTTGTCTATTTCTTGAACACCCAGCTAGCTACATGTACATCATTTTGACTATGTCTGTGGTTATCTGAATCTAAGATCAAGCAAGAGGAGATTTGATATTAGTATTGACCCAAATTGTTGTTTTAAAAATTACAAGAGCCTTTTTTATTTATATTACAGAGATAAAACAAATACATACATGTATGGAGAACTCTCTCGGTAGTGTGCGCATGATGTATGAGTTGTCTAATTGTATGGTCTAATTTCAATTTGGTTGGACTGACAATTTATGAATATCATATGAGCATTTTTACTTTCTAATTTTCTGTCTAAAATGTTAATCAATTAAACCTTAAAATGAGTTGTTTAATCTCCGCAATTCTCATCTGGTTTAAGGTTGAGGCTGACTTTAGTTTGCATGGTTCATGTTTTTGTGCATTCTGATCGAGTAAAATACAGTGTATTTCAACCTTTTATGATTTTTATATAGATATAGACGTTTATTAAATTGAACACAATAAACACATGATAAACAATTTTTTTTCAACAATTTTTCTGTGGTTTGGTAGGTGAGCATTGCCATTGATCTTGCTTTATATGTCGACATTATGATAAAATGAAGCTTTGTAGGAGTATATAGGAAAAAAGAAAAAGTAAAAATCGTAACCCTTTAAAATTGTATACACTAAATGATGGTATCTCCAGGGTTATTTTGCTTCATTTTGAATGAATCCATCATAGCAATTAATCTACATTTGTAATACATGTACCCAAAATACATGTATATAGCAAAATTTATCAACTGTTCATATTTTGAGATGACCCTCACTTAAACTAGATGGTTAAATTTAGTATTTTTTACATATAAGGTACAAAATGATATTGCTATTAAATCGCTATATCACAATTCAAAGAAAATCTCTATTGTAGTATTTTTTTAAATCTGCTACGAAGTGCGGAAAATGAAAATTCTCTAAATATTCCTATAGAAAAATATACCTGTATTTTGAGATTGCCCCCAAAAAGAACCAGATGGTTGCTTTTTTTTTTTTAAACTAGAGCTGATGTAAATTACATGTGGTTAAAAATAAAGAGGTTTTCTAATGGGTTTTTTTTATGCACCCCCCCCCCTACCCCAATCGATCAGCTTAAATTATACTTGAGTTCAGGAAATCAGGGACATATTATATAAATAGTGCCTGTTTGGGAGGGTAACAGTTGAAATTGACACCCCGAGAAAACCATTGTCAACCGACGCGAAGCGGAGGTTGACAATGGTTTTCTAGGGGTGTCAATTTCAACTGTTATCCTCCCAAACAGGCACTATTTATTTTGTTATACTGAATGTCTTTTTTAAAATTTTTAAGAAAATTTTACTGCTTATATATAGGAATAACATGAATTCTACAGCGAACCGTACGCGCATAATTTTCGCGCATGTAACATTTTTTAATGTTACCCGTTGCCATGTGCGTTGCTAACGCTGAGGGTAATGGTAAATATTATTAACTGCGTCTTAACCAATCAGATTTCAGTATTTAACATGAAAGTATAACAAACATGTATGTACACTCAGGTGCCAAAAGTAGGTCAATTTATTTTTTCTTTTCACCATATATTAATTGAATTTATTTTTTTTTAGAATTGTTAAAATGAAACCCTTTGACCATGTACATTGAAAAGACTTGGATTGATACATTAAGAATTTTTCTAGCTCTTTTTGCATCTTATTTGAATATTTTTCCAACCTTCTATTACTGAAATTTAATATAAACAGTTCAAAGTAAGATTTTTCGGCTCATACATTGCAAAAAATATATAGTAGAGCTCTTAAAAACTATCTCAGTGTTGTGTTTGAAATATTCAAATTTTACAAATGAGTTGTCAAAAACTAATGTACAACAACAAGTGGAAATTGAATCTACTATGCTTGAAATCAATATCAACTTCTTCAAAATCTGACCAATAATCTGACCTGAAAACCTTTTTAAAAAAAGTCTTGTTTTCGATGAAATATATACGGAAAAACAAAAAGTTGACATACTTTTGGCGCATTAGTGGACAATCATGTAATAATGCCTGATATTCATGGTCTGTGTGTTGCCTCTTTACCAATCTTGTGCAGTAAGTTTCAATTGAATAACATATACATTATTTTATACATGTGAATCAACCCACCTTGTGTAATGAGTTTTCTTGCAACCAACATTTACCATGGTTGGTTGCATTGCCAACAATTTTATGTATTTCATATGCACATGTAGTGTCAATTTTCTTGCCAATATAATATATATTTCCTAGACACATATAGCAAGTTTCCCAATTACACCAGTATAAATTCACCTCACAGATGTAGTGAGTTTCATTGCCAATTAATGTACATTCCTACACACATGTAGTGAGTTTCTTGTCCATATTCATTTAAATTACCACACACATGTAGTGAGTTTCCTTGTCCATATTCATTTAAATTACCACACACATGTAGTGAGTTTCCTTGTCTATATTCATTTAAATTACCACACACATGTAGTGAGTTTCCTTGTCCATATTCATTTAAATTACCACTCACATGTATTGACTTCAGAGTTTCATTGCCAATATACAGGTAACTCTCAATGGCTCGAACTTCGATTGAATCGAAGTTCTTGATCGCTGGAAGTGAGTCTAGGGTCCCGATTTTTTCCCCTATATAACTAAGCAAATTTACTATTGATTTCTCAAACTCTTGATCTCTCGAAAACCCTAGCTTGATCTCTCTAAGTCAAACTGCAGTCCCGTTCATAATCTATAGTTTCTTACTCTCGATACCTCAAAGTCTCCGTGTATCTCCAAGCGCTATATCTAAATAACACCTTAGACGCGGGACTTGTGTCACGAGTTGTTTGTTCAGGCGGCACTTGTCCTGCAAGGTGATAATTGTTTGATGACTGACTATACCAATACCTAATCTATAATTATCACAACCGTTTTACGATAATTTGGAGACGCAATGAAAATGAGAAATTAATTGAGATGAAACGATAATATTGAGCCATGGTCAAATTTTAGAATTATAAAACTGTTAAAAGTATGCTTATCAGCATCATTGTCATTGTAATGATTATATTGCTGAACAAGTTCTTACAGCTGGTGAAGGACCCTTACGGTGGGAACAATGGGTGATACTTAGTTATCACATTTATGACATGTTAATCGTCTCGCACTCCAGTAGTACTGAGCAATTTGGTCTTAATATGATGTATAAAATAAATAATTATATTATGAATTTATTCAATAGTTGTTTGAATTTAGTTTTAAAAACATCCAGTTCTGTATATTTTACTGAAAAGAAAACGTTGTTTTAGCATGAGCGTAAGGTTAGCACTAATTAAATGGCTTAATCATAACATCCGGTAAGACTAATTTTAAAACCCATTGGTCAACCCAGAAAATTCCGAACTCTTGAAAACTCGAACTCTTGAAACTTCAAAGTTTTTCCTTGGACCCATGGACTTCCAGCTATCGAGAGTTACCTGTACAATCCTACACACATGTAGTGAGTCTCCTTGCATGTCCATATTCATTTAAATTACCACACACATGTAGTGAGTTTCATTGCAAATATACCTTTCCACACACATGTAGTGAGTCTCCTTGTCGGATGTCCATATTCATTTAAATTACCACACACATGTAGTGAGTTTCCTTGTCCATATACATTTCCACACACATCATGTACATGTATAGTGATTTTCACTGAATTGGATTTCATGTGATAAATCAATAGTCATCATGAGGTGATAATGATAATAATAATTAAGGTGAGAAGTTAAAAATTATCCACCTTATATACATTTAGTATAATATCTCATAACTCACATTAATGAAGGATGGCATCTCATATAACTCACATTTTAATTTGTATTGGCATTCATGTACAACTTCTTCTTCTTCTTTTTTCTAGCTTATGTAAGTTATAAAGCAGTCAACTAAAAAGATGGCAGCTTATTCAAGGGGGGAAATTGCAGTAAGTGAAATTTTTAACATTGTTCATACAGTTGAACTTTTAAGGTATATTTCAAACAACAGTACATGTGTATCGAATACCATTGATATGTTAAAGTTATTTGGGTGTGCATATCTCTCATTCTTTAAGTAAACATTTTACCGGTGATATCTCAAATTCTCATATTTAGATGTTTATTCTTGTTTTTGTTTAGTGTGACATATTGAAGTTTTCTATAATTGTCATACAGTCACAATATATGCTCAAATTGTTTTATCAGCAATTTGAACAAAATCAGTTGCTCGGTCTGTTTTGTTTGTAAGTGAAATTATCACAACAGAAAAGTGAATTAATCAATGGTTTTATCAAATTTATGATAATAAAAAAAACAATGCGACAGTATTAAGTATAACAGTCCCTTAAACCATCTACTTTCCCATTTTTTCGTGCATTCACCATGCGCTCACCGTGCATTCACCGTGCACTCACAGTGCGTTCACTTGCACTCTTCACTCCGCTCCTTTTGTGCACACCGTTCAGAAAGCGCTCATTGTGCGTTCACCTTTGTTCACTTATCGTTCACCGTTCACTTATCGTTCGAATTCAGTCCGTTTTCATTCATTTTCATTCGGAACTTCAAAAATGAAAGAATCGATCTCAGCAAAATGAGGAAAAAAACCTTGCGTTAAGGTGAAAGGAAACTAATATTACACATAAAGCATCATTTTAATTAGAATTTAATCCGTGGAATTTAAAGTGCACCTTCTTGAGCAGGTCTGTTTTTTGCTGTTGTTGTTTTTTATCACTCTCCTAAACAGGCATTTTTTTTGTTGATCCAAAAATGGCTTAAGTATGCAGTTACTGTGAAAATTTTATGTTACACAATACAGCGATAAATTGATACACAAATAATATTTAATGATTCATTTTAAGATAGTCAGTCCAGTCGTTTAAAAACAGAAGAATTCAATCAACTAACGATTCGACACATATATATATATATATATATAAATAAGAAACAGACATTGTATTTGTGTATTTTTCACGATTCAAATAATAATTCCTTCGATTCCAAATCACAAACATATCCATGTTCGACAATAAACTGTCTTACTGAACAGATCAACTTAAGATAGTAAACATAAATGCGTGCTAATTTATAGATTAACAATGGTTTTATGTATTATTTAGACATTTTTATCATTACATTACTTGATTATCTGTTGATAAAATTAATATTATGGTCTTAAATTTGGTTTTATTTAACTGTTATTCCTAAACATGCATAAATGGTATGGTATAATTTTAAAGATAATACAGGATAGATATTATTTGCAGGATAGTCGATAGGATAGGACTGTTTTGTCAACTTTCAAGATAGCAGCACTGTACGTGTAGTTTATTAGCATGTTTTTCCTGATTTCCGTCAAAATACAATGTAAGGATAACCATCGAGACACTCCGAAAAAATCGTTCATCTTGCATTCACATATCGTTCACCGTTCATCGTTCAGCGCTTCATGTGCACTCTGCCTTCGCTCATCATTCACCTTTCATTAGCGTTCACCAGATTCCGTTCAGCGTGTGCTTACGTAGAATGTTTCAGGGACTGTTTGTGTAAAATTAGCATTCTAATTTATGTATGTAATATATCTTTTTTATGTATGCACGGTGTCAGGGCTCTACATTAACTTTTTTTTCCTTCTTGTCCATTCGGACAAGTGATTATGACCGTGTGCATTATATAAGTAATATTAATGAAGTTTTATTTTGATCTTGAAATAGTTGAAAAGGAGTTTGCAAACCAAAATGGAAGGCCTTAAGATAATTTGATTTTAAAATCAATGTGATAGTTTAAAAGACAAATTTTGCATATTTTGAAATAAAACTTTTTTCTAATGAGTAATTTATTTATGTGCTAGAAACAGCGAATAAGCCCTAAAAGAGAGGCAGAATTTATGTGTCGGTCTGGACTGGACTGTGATGCATTAAAAGTTGAATTGATCAACAGAAGAATTGGTGAGTTGATACACATCTATTACTACTATACATTAAAATGAAAGACTCGAATTTTTGGGCTTTAATATCGAGAAATCAGAAGAGAACTGTCTTTTGTTCTTTATTTTTTAAACATCATTGGTATTTGAAGATTACCAGTTTGTTTTTATTTTTTCTCAATCAAGCTTCGCTTATTAATAATCAACGAAAATTCCTTATGAAAATACGGAATCATCTGGATTTTTTTTATTCTTGCGCATGTGCATTCCATTCACGCTAAATCACGGGAGGCTCTTTAGTTTATGTTTCCACAATATCACACTTGCATGGATAAACTCAGAAACGATAATACACATATGTTTAAATTTTCATTGAAAATTTGCTATATCCTGAGAGTTTGAATGTCAACATGTTGTGTAAATTCAAAGTGAGTAAAAAACATTGGTAAAAAAGTGTTGAATTCTTCATTAATATGAATTAAATTTTTAGAAGAAAGGTATTTACAGCCTCAAAATGGTTTGTTATGAATAATTTGACTGTTATATAATCACAATGCAGCTTCAATAATTTTCTCCAAAACCGTTTCGAAGCGATTATGCAATTTTTTGCTACATTACGGGTATATGAGAGGCATTTCAACTGTGGTGAAGGCCTGTCCCGAGACACAGTTAGATTATTCTAACTAAGCAGAGTGTAGTGAAATTAATAGCATTACTGTAGGCTTAAAGCTTGGTTATGTAAATATGGTGTGCCGATGTATCTATTTCGTGAATGTCCGATATCATATGCAATGTGTCAAACCGTGCATGCACGGGTCAGAGTCTAGTGTAATAGAAAATAGTACATGTATCATTTCTTTGTTTTTATGTACCAATCTACTCAGTTTCACACATTTGTTTCCCTTGATTATGCAGATCCTTAAATGAAAAATGTCATGAGTTTCTGGAACAATTTTAGCCCCTTGCATTTGATAATCACAATTATACAAATAATTCCATAGTAAAAGGCATTTATAAATAAATTAGGTTTTGTACATGATTTGTGAACACACTGTACAATCATGTTATGCAAAATATTCACCAATATTTTTTTTCTTATTTTAAGGATATGGGGTTTTTGCAACTCAAAATTTTCCAAAAGGAAGCTTTTTGGTAGAATATGTTGGAGAGAGAATTGTGCCCAAGGAAGCAGAAGAAAGAGAAAAGAAGCGCAAAATAAAACATACTAGTTATATGTTTTACTTTAAGTGGAATGGTCTGAAGTGGTAAGCAAATATAATATATTTATTGTGATTGTTATCAGAGAGAGAGAGAGAGAGAGAGAGAGAGAGAGAGAGAGAGAGAGAGAGAGAGAGAGAGAGAGATACAATTGTTTTATTTACCTAGTATTTTAGATTTTTTGTAATACAACTTTTTCTGGTTCTTATGAGAATGTGAAATTGATATCCATATACAGTTTACTAGATGCTGGGAATTGTACAATTTAGGTCAGATTTTGATGACAGAAAATTAATTAGAATTTAATTAAAAAAAAATTGTGTTTGAATATTCTCACCAACCTGGCAATTTGTTTTTAGCTCACCTGAGCTGAAAGCTCAAGTGAGCTATTCTGATCACATTTTGTCTGTCGTCTGTCTGTCCGTCTGTCCGTCTGTCCGTCCGTCTGTCCGTAAACTTTTCACATTTTCAACATCTTCTCAAGAACTACTAGGCCAATTTCAACCAAACTTGGCACAAATCATCCTTAGGCAAAGGGGATTCAAAGTTGTGAAAATTAGGGGCCACACCCGTTTTCAAGGGGAGATAATTAGAAATTAATGAAAAATTTCGAGAAATTTTCAAAAATCTTCTTCTCAAGAACCAGAAAGCCAGGAAAGCTGAAACTTGTGTGGAAGCATCCTCAGGTAGTGTAGATTCAAAGTTGTGAAATTCATGACCCCCAGGGGTAGGGTGGGGCCACAATGGGGGGTCGAAGTTTTACATAGGAATATATAGAGTAAATCTTTAAAAATCTTCTTCTCAGAAACTAAACAGCCAGGGAAGCTGAAACTTGTGTGGAAGCATCCTCAGGTAGTGTAGATTCAAAGTTGTGAAATTCATGACCCCCGGGGGTAGGGTGGGGCAACAATGGGGGTCGAAGTTTTACATAGGAATATATAGAGTAAATCTTTAAAAATCTTCTTCTCAGAAACTAAACAGCCAGGAAAGCTGAAACTTGTGTGGAAGCATCCTCAGGTAGTGTAGATTCAAAGTTGTGAAAATCATGACCCCTGGGGGTAAGGTGGGGCCACAATGTGGGGTCGAAGTTAAACATATGAATATATAGAGTAAATCTTTAAAAATCTTCTTCTCAGAAACTAATCAGCCAGGAAAGCTGAAACTTGTGTGAAAGCATCATCAGGTAGTGTAAATTCATAGTTGTGAAAATCATGACCCCGGGGGTAGGGTGGGGCCACAATGGGGGATCGAATTTTTACATAGGAATATATAGAGTAAATCTTAAAAAATCTTCTTCTCAGAAACTAATCAGCCAGGGAAGCTGAAACTTGTGTGGAAGCATCCTCAGGTAGTGTAGATTCAAAGTTGTGAAATTCATGACCCCCGGGGGTAGGGTGGGGCAACAATGGGGGTCGAAGTTTTACATAGGAATATATAGAGTAAATCTTTAAAAATCTTCTTCTCAGAAACTTATCAGCTAGCAAAGCTGAAATTTGTGTGGAAGCATCCTCAGGTAGTGTAGATTCAAAGTTGTGAAAATCATGACCCCTGGGGGTAGGGTGGGGCCACAATGAGGGGTCGAAGTTTTACATAGGAATATATAGAGTAAATCTTTAAAAATCTTCTTCTCAGAAACTAATCAGCCAGGAAAGCTGAAACTTGTGTGGAAGCATCCTCAGGTAGTGTAGATTCATAGTTGTGAAAATCATGATCCCTGGGGGTAGGGTGAGGCCACATTGGGGGGGGGGGTGTTAAAATTTTACATAGGAATATATAGAGTAAATCTTTAAAAATCTTCTTCTCAGAAACTAATCAGCCAGGAAAGCTGAAACTTGTGTGAAAGCATCCTCAGGTAGTGTAGATTCAAAGTTGTGAACATCATGACCCCAGGGGGTAGGGTGAGGCCACAATGGGATGTCGAAATTTAACATATGAATATATAGAGTAAATCTTTAAAAATCTTCTTCTCAGAAACTTATCAGCTAGCAAAGCTGAAATTTGTGTGGAAGCATCCTCAGGTAGTGTAGATTTAAAGTTGTGAAAATCATGACCCCTGGGGGTAGGGTGGGGCACAATGGGGGGGGGGGTCGAAGTTTTACAAAGGAATATATAGAGAAAATCTTTAAAAATCTTCTTCTCAGAAACTAATCAGCCAGGAAAGCTGAAACTTGTGTGGAAGTATCCTCAGGTAGTGTAGATTCATAGTTGTGAAAATCATGATCCCTGGGGGTAGGGTGAGGCCACATTGGGGGGGGGGGGTGTTAAAATTTTACATAGGAATATATTGAGTAAATCTTTAAAAATCTTCTTCTCAGAAATTAATCAGCCAGGAAAGCTGAAACTTGTGTGGAAGCATCCTCAGGTAGTGTAGATTCAAAGTTGTGAAAATCATGATCCCTGGGGGTAGGGTGGGGCACAATGGGGGGGGGGGGGTCGAAGTTTTACATAGGAATATATGAGTAAATATTTAAAAATCTTCTTCTCAGAAACTAATCAGCCAGGAAAGCTGAAACTTGTGGGAAGTATCCTCAGGTAGTGTAGATTCAAAGTTGTGAAAATCATGACCCTTGGGGGTAGGGTGAGGCCACATAGGGGGGGGGGGTGTTAAAGTTTTACATAGGAATATATAGAGTAAATTTTTAAAAATCTTCTTCTCAGAAACTAATCAGCAAGATGATTCTTTATAATTGTTAAGACTTTGGCTCCAGGACAATTCTTGGGCCTCACAAGAAGGTTCAGAGTTTGATGTAGCTAAATATCCCTATATAAACAATTGTAAAGGATCTTTTTGAGAACTGCGATACTTAACATGTGATATGACTATAAAATTGAAGCAGGCAGCTATTTTTTCATTAGAATCTTTTTGTATTACTGTTTTGAGTTATTGCCCTTGATTTATTGATTCTTGATTATTTTAATTAATGCATCCACTGTTAACCAATTATTGTGATGATTATTTTTATACAATAATGAATATTCAATGTATATAAGTTGTTCTGCATAAGTAGTTTTGGGTTAGGCCGGATTAGTTTGTTTATTTTTGATTTCCAATTTTTAGATACTATGAATTATTTTAGGCTGGCACATATATAGGGACAGTGTATATTGCATTGCAACGAGCGACTGTTTGGGGTTAAACTTGAACAGGTACGGAGAGATTGAGGGTGTGGACATCCCTGCTCTATCTAATCTTCGTGTTTTTCTAACCTACGATACAGAGTGTGCGGTCCTTCCTGCCCTGTATCGCATTAATACAAGTGTGCGGTCATACCTGCTTGTCTTGTTGGTGGTTGCAGCGGAGCACTAGTGTATGGTCATCCCTTCTGGTGTTCTGGCCTTTCTAGCGCAAGTGTGCGGTCATCCCTGCTTGCGTTAACGTTGGTACCTGTGAGTTGCGTAGGTGTGCGGTCATCCCTGCCTGCGTAACTTTGAGTCCCTATATATGTGCAGGAGCGGTGATTAAAGTCTGCTCTTGTAAATATTGGCAGCAATCAGGGCTATCCGAGTTCCAAGGGGGAAAAATGGATTTTATTTATACAGGATCTACATGTATTATTGTACATTGTCCAGATTGTTTGTATTATGACTCCATTAAGCTGACTTTATCATACCTATTGTTCCTCAGGTGAGCGATGTGGCCCATGGGCCTCTTGTTAGAAATTGCAGTGTTTGCGGCAGGTTATGAGTTCTGAGAATTGGCAAAAAACCATTGTTACGTACATATTTTCAACTAAATATGGAGATGAAAATGATATCCTGTATAACTATTTGCACTTTATAAAGGAAAGTAAAGTGAGCATGAGATAAAAACTTTTATACAATGATTAGGTATGTTCTATTACCATGATTACTCTATAATTCAGTGAATAAATCATTCTGACATCTTTGCTTGATGACTAAAATAACACCATGCATACGTAACAGGATTGGAAATATAATGACGGCCAAACAGAGATTTGAACCAGGGCATCCAGAATCACTAGATATGTACTCTACCAACTGAGCTATATATAGCCACCGATGATCAAACCAGTCCCACTTTCACACATATATGTGTAAATTCATTTTCATTAAATACCGGGTGCAACCCTGCAAACATCTATAAAATTGCTTTTTTTGTTTGTAGCATTGATGCAACTAACACTGAAAGAAAGGGGAAGTATACAAAGGACGAGGAAGTCGGAAGTCCGTTGAATAACTGTGTTATGCGCCTTTTGGTTACCGAGAATTATCCAAGGCTGATCTGCCTCTTTGCAAATAGAGATATTAAAGCTGGAGAAGAGTTAAGATATGATTATGGGGAAGCCAACCTACCTTGGCGACAAGTATGTGACAATTTTAATAATTGTTGATGTGTTAATGTGATTTAAATGTCAAAAGGATTTCAAAAAAAAATGCACATGGTTTAACATTTCATATTGTTTTTTACAACAAGAATTAGTATAATCAGTGAATCAATTAATTTTTAACCTGTATGATATTGAGTTTACTGCGCGAGAGTACATGTAGTTCAGAACTGCACAGTAATAAATACTATATAATTTGATAATAAATTGTTACAACTATTGTTCTCTTTAAGATTCACCTGATGATAATCCATTTGATGATAACCCATTTGATGTCAACCAGGACAGTGAGAAGAACAATGAAGGTTACTTTTACTTAATGTTTCTAGTGTTCATTTTGATTTGATACATGTACATGTATTAAAATGTATTTAATATTTATGTGTAACATATGTCATAACAAATACTGGTACACATTTCCTGCACATGTGGTGAATTTCCTTTCCATTTTGAATGCATTTCCCACACATATGAGTGAATTTCTTCGCCAGTGTACATTTACTACACATGTAGTGAGTTTCATTGTCCATATTCATTTAAATTACCACACACATGTAGTGAGTTTCCTTGTCCATATTCATTTAAATTACCACACACATGTAGTGAGTTTCCTTGTCCATATTCATTTAAATTACCACACACATGTAGTGAGTTTCCTTGCCAATATACATTTCCACACACATGTAGTAAATTTCCTTGTCCATATTCATTTAAATTAACTTTTTCAGTGTTTTTGCTTGTGATAACATATGATAACACAATTGATTTTGTACTATACAGTCCATTAAATTCAAATAACGTATGATTTGGGCGCAAGCAGGGTTTGCTTATTTATATTCAAATATTTAATTGTACAACTGCTGGAAATTGTCAAATCCATCATAAAGCCCTCGAGCTTCATTGGATTTGATCATGCCCCGACCAAAATTATCACCCCATAATACATGTACTGAAAGAATGATTCCTTATTCCTTAATAACTACCACACACATGTAGTGAGTTTCCTTGCCAATATACATTATCTTCACACACGTAGTGAGTTTTCTTTTCAATATACATTAATCATGCACATTTAAAAAGCAGACTTTGATGAAATTGATTTCGCTGACAAAGGTGTGTTTATAAATCATGTTTTTATTTTCTATCTATTCCCCAAGAGTTTTCAAGGCTGTTTATTGATGTGTCTTTTCTTCAATATAGAAACTATTGATACTGAAACAGAGAGTGAAAAAGAAGTTGATGATGATTCCAACACTGCATCCCCTATGGAAGGTACTTTTCATTCAGTTGATTAGATCCAGATCTTTTTTAATATTCCAGAGTTAGGTAGCCTATTAAAGTAGAAGGTATTGCAACAAATGTTTCAAATATAAGTAGGGTGTGCACTGTTCAACCTGCCAACTGTGCAATCCGGTACACTGGACATTCTGACCTCATACTTGTATTTTATTCCCAATTTTTTTTTTATAATGTATCTAGGATAAAACACTACACTGTAAGTTTCATAACCTGAGGTTTTATTTGGTCAAAGTACTTTAAGTAATTCAACACATTACATAATGTACATGCACAGTAATTGCTTGTTGGCTAGGTTACCGGTACAAAGATGTCCTGTAAGGTTAAAAGTTATGGTCGTTTTAGAGCATAGTTAACTACATTTTCTAGTTAATAGTAAATAGTGTATACGGTGTAATTTCATACCTTTTGTGCTACTTGAGGTGAATTTTTATCGAGATGTAATTAACATTGTATATTGTATTGCAGTTCCATGTAAAAGTAAAAAGCTAAGCACAGAGAGATCATCATGCCCACCCCATGCAAAACCTGAGGCTCAAGGACAAGGTATTATCTTTGATTATATAAATTTAAAACTTTTTACGGACACCACCTGCCAGTTGCCATTAGTGACAGTAACTTAATTGCATATAAATTAGGTATTGTAGATTCAAGTTTGTTCAAATTATGGTCCCTGGGGGTAGGGTGGGGCTACAATGGGGGATAAATTATATATAGAGAAAATCTTAAAAAATCTTTTTCTCAAAACTATTAGGCCAGAAAAGCTCAAATTAAAATGGAAGCATCCTCAGGTAGTGTAGATCCAAGTTTGTTCAAAGCATAGTCCCTGGGGGTAGGGTGGGGCCACAATTGGAAGATCAAGTTTTACAAAGGGATATATAGAGAAAATCTTTAAAAATCTTCTTTTTTAAGACTATTAAAAGTATTTGGCCAGAAAGGCTTTAACTTGTGTAGAGGCATCCTTGGGTAACTATGTAAATTCAAGTTTGCGAAATCACAGTCCCTAGTGGTAGGGCGGGGCCGTGATGGCGGTTTGGATTTTTATATAGGAATATATAGAGAAAATCTTTAAAAATATTCTGGGAAAGTTTTCGGTCCTAAACTCAGTACTTAGTGTGAAAGCACGGGTTATGCAGATTTAAGTCTGATGAAACCCTGATTCCATAACGAAAAGTGGTGCCACAAAATGGGGGGGGGGGGGGGAGCTATTTAGGAATAAAGAAAAATCTTCTTACAAGTACAACAACAAAAGGGGCTTGGTATTTACCAAAAATAAAGAGGTGGATAAAAATTTGCAGATTTTCAAGTTTTTACTGTACTTAGTTGTCAAGATATTTTGATACTGTTATGCTAATTTGATCAGAATTAAGGCAATTGTTGCTCAGGTGAGCGATGTGGCCCCTGGGCCTCTTGTTTAAATTCTTGGATACAATGAATGAA
Organism: Magallana hongkongensis; assembly: GCA_015776775.1. Lineage (NCBI taxonomy): Eukaryota > Metazoa > Mollusca > Bivalvia > Ostreida > Ostreidae > Magallana > Magallana hongkongensis. The sequence continues at coordinate 19,318 of VIAA01000319.1, forward strand.
TGAGTATCTTTTTACTATATTTCATACAGTTTTAACATTCAAAGGAAGGATACCAATTTTTGAATAAAGACTATACATTTGGGCTGAAGAACAAATAACCTTAATGACAAAAATATGATAAAGATATAGCATTTTTTAAATAATAAAATCTTTTTTTTTTTCACAGCCAGTGTTCAACGTCACATATGGACTGCTGTAGAAAGGCATCTTCAGTTTAACAACTTTATCAAACTAGGGAAAACTCCTGGTCAGCTTGACTGTTTAAACGCCATTAGGAAGGAAAAGGCATTATCAGGCTTCACTTGGCGCAATGTGAAGTTTGCTGTCGTCTGAGAAGTTGCAGAAAATGAAATTCCAGGTGGTCGCAATGTTAAATTTCTATGTGTTATAATTATGTTACCGTAATGAAGTTCGAATGCATACTGTTTGTGCTGTATTATCAATTTGTTAATAACATTTTGCCAGTATCTAAATTTAATACAGGGTGCATGCATTTGTGACAAATGCTTATTGGCTTATACAAATGTACATTTATTTTTTTGTCTGTTATTCTACTTCCTATTCCATGAAACATTTTGAAATGGCAGAAATGGGTAGACATTATTTGATATTTTAATTGATAAAATATGATCAGAAATGTAAAGAAGGGCACGCATCATGCATGATAATGTCAATAATTGATTGAAATTATTTGAATTCATAAACAAAATTCCATATATCATGAATTACTATGAAATTATGTACTTCTGAATTTTAGCTTAAAGTTGTTTGATCCTAAAATAAAATGAATTATAATTAAGATTCTGCAGTTGATTTATGTTTTGTTTGAAGAAGTGTTCAAAGTCCACAGGTCTAGATTTTACAAAAGCAAGTGGCAAATAGGAATTCATTTAATTTAAACAGTATATGTTTTTAAAGAAATGAAACACACATGAAGACTTTACAATTCAATTAGATTTTCTTATAAATTCAGTCTTGATAGGGTGCGTAAAAATTAGCAAGAAATTCTAATTATTTAAGTCATACAGTGATAGTGTAAAGTGTCTTTTATAGGCAAAACAGTTAATAAAAGCATACAAGTTGCAATGGTACTAGACTGTGCATGTCCTTTGACAAGAAATATTACTGTCTCGTATATTTTTCAAATTACAATACTTATAACATAAGATGTTGAATGAATTTACATAATTGAAATTATATATGTAATTAGCATAAGATTCTTTGTATCGAAGTAGGGTCTGGTGCTATATATAATGTAGTTTAAATAGAAAACGTGCATATGTGGAGAAAAGTGTAAAATGCAGTCTAATCTTATTTATCCAGAATTCACTTAGTATATATTGTTCTCCACAAATTTGACAATATATGCATCTTGAGTATACCATAATGAATTGATTAGATTAGCCTGAGTATTAGAATTAGTATTAGAATAATTCGTCTTGCAGCTTGCTGAAATTATTAGATCTCTCTCTCTCTCTCTCTCTCTCGATCTCTCTCTCTCTCTCTCTCTGTGTTCAGTAATAAATGGTTTATGTGGTAAATTTCCTTTGAATCTTCAATCGATCACATGACTAGCTAGATGTATTGACTTTGGGGTAAATTAGGAAGAAATACACACTGTAGTGAGTTTCTGGTGTGTATTCACAATGAGTCATGTGACCTCATGTAGTGACTATCAGGTATAAAATCATAAACTTTTACAAAGAGATTTTGCCTATTTCAAATAGCAGAATAGTAAAAAGATGTCTTATATTACTTAAAAATATTAATATATATTGAATAGCACAACTAGAACATAGTGTAGTGAATTTCAGGTGTAAAGTCTGATGTAGTGAGTTTCGGCATAATGCAAGTATGTGTGTGTGTGTGTGTGTGTGTGTTGGGTGTGT
>VIAA01000320.1:0-20789 GCA_015776775.1 Magallana hongkongensis
AAGCTCAAACTTGTGTGGAGGCATCCTCAGGTAGTGTAGATTCAAGTTTGTTCAAATCATGGTCCCCGGGGGTAGGGAGGGGCCACAAGAGGGGGATCAAGTTTTACATAGGAATATATAGAGAAAATCTTTAAAAATCTTCTTCTCAAAAACAACCAGGCCAGAAAAGCTCAAACTTGTGTGGAGGCATTCTCCGGTAGTGTAGATTCAAGTTTGTTCAAATCATGGTCCCCGGGGGTAGGGAGGGGCCACAAGAAGGGGATCAAGTTTTACATAGGAATATATAGAGAAAATCTTTAAAAATCTTCTTCTCAAAAACTATTAGGCCAGGAAAGCTCAAATTTGATTGGAAGCATCCTCAGATAGAGTAGATTCAAGTTTGTTCAAATCACAGTCCCCGGGGATAGGGTGGGGCCACAATAGGGGGATCATGTTTTACATATGAATATATAGAGAAAATCTTTAAAAATCTTCTTCTCAAAAACAACCAGGCCAGAAAAGCTCAAACTTGTGTGGAGGCATCCTCAGGTAGTGTAGATTCAAGTTTGTTCAAATCATGATCCCCGGGGGTAGGGTGGGGCCACAATTGGGGGATCAAGTTTTACATAGGAATATATAGAGAACATTTTTAAAAATCTTCTCCTCAAAAACTGTTAGGCCAGGAAAGCTCAAATTTGTGTGGAGGCATCCTCAGGTAGTGTAGATTCAAGTGTGTTCAAATCATAGTCCCCGGGGGTAGGGTGGGGCCACAATTGGGGAATCAAGTTTTACATAGGAATATATAGAGAAAATCTTTAAAAATATTCTGGGAAAGTTTTCGGTCCAAAACTCAGTACTTAGTGTGAAAGCACAGGTTATGCAGATTTATGTTTGATGAAACCATGATTCCCTAGAGAAAAGTGGGGTCACGAAATGGGAGGGGGGTATATAGGAATAGAGAAAAATCTTCTTACAGTTACAAGAACAAAAGGGGCTTGGTATTTACCAAAAAATAAGCGGTGGATAAAATTGGCAGATTTTCAATTTTTTTTAGTAAAATCTACTGTACTCAGTTGTCAAGATATTTTGATAATGTAATGCTAATTTGATCAGAATTAAGGCAATTGTTGCTCAGGTGAGCGATGTGGCCCCTGGGTCTCTTGTTTATTTCTGCATCCTTGTTCATCGTCACGTGCAGGCTATAGAATATCTACTTTATTGTATAACTAGAAAGAAATATCAGATTCATTGTTAAGTAACAAAATATTTTGTCAGAATTTTTGTGTGTGTACTTAACGAGTGTAATTAAGACACTTACATGTTTATAGTTTATAGCAAATTCACCAAATATTTAATTTATATAACATTTGGCAAAATTATACTTTATTTTTAACGACTTCTCGTACATATATATCAACGGATACTTGTTATAGTTGCTGACTATAGTTTTTTTTATAGTACTGTTTTTGTTATTCTACACACATTGTGTATTTTCATTAATACCGTTAAATGGTGGATGAATTGATGAATCCTCCAAGTGTAATTGAAATTTGTTTTAAAGACAACCCAAGGTATATACCAATTTGGTGGATGCACCAACACTATGAATGTGGAGTTGTCAAATGGAAGACCAATTCAATGTTGTATGTCTTTATATAATGGAGGTTTTTGGTGGAAGCACCAAGTTTCAAATTTTACTGAATTGGTGGGACCACCAAGTATTTAATTGCACTAAAATAATGAATAGGCAATTATGAAAAAGACCCACTTCGAGTTGTAAATCTTTTAGATAGTCAGTGTTCGGTGGAAGCACCAAGTTTGGAATTTTACTGAATTGGTGGAACCACCAAGTATATGGTTAATTTTAAAATTATTATATTAAATCCTATTCCAAACCCCAAATAGTGGAGTATTCGGAAATTTGAATATAAATTGGTGGCTCCACCAATTTAAGTAGTTTTTCTTTATCAACAAATGATTGTGAATTTGGTATTGGTGAGAACACCATTTCTGTTCAACATTGATATTTTTGGTGGCTCCACCAAGTTAAATACTTTTTGTTTATCAACAAACGATTGTTAGTTTGGTATTGGTGAGAACACCAAATCATGCATGTTCAACATTAATATTTTTTTAATTTGTGGAATCACCAAGTGTAATGAATAATGTAAAATTTATAGAATAGGATTTTATTGCATAGTCAATACAATTGGTGGGTCCACCAACGTAATAAAACTTTGTAAATTATGGAATGAATTGTTTAGATATCGGTGGTTCCACCAAATTTTGTTAATTTTCCATAAATATTTAAGACTGGTTTTCATTTTTATGCATTTGTTTTTGCGTCAATAAAAGAATTTAAGAGTAAACCTATGTTCATTGTCAAAAATGGAAAGCATTCATATTTCAATACGGACTGTAAAAAAGAGGATTTGAATAGAAAATCCTCTTTCTTAATAGAAACAGTTGAAGACACTTAACACACTTAATAAATGTTTGCATAAATCACAAAATCATGGACTCGATTTTCACTAGTCAACAGTATTAATGATTTTTCAACAGTTATAAATATGATTTTTCGTCTTTGGATATAAACATCATTTGGTACAATAATATTGAAAATTAATATAACGTATTAAAAGAACTGGAAAGTGGTTAGCAAGCTTCTTTAATGTTGTGGGAATACATACGTTTAGGTAGTCCATCCATAACTAAGGCAAAGGACTATGTGCGGTATGGTTAAATATCTGCCCCCGATTTCAACCGATTTTTAAATAGTATCGTATAAAAATAAAATCTTCACAAATCATTGTATAGAGGATGCCTATAACTTTAATAATGATTTTAGTCATCATTGCTCATTCGCTGTGTATCTATGACGTCACCTAAATGGCCCAATTCCTGCAAATTTGCAAACAAATGAAAATATTCTCATTTTTGCTCTTTATTTTGCATTCGGAAGTATAGAGCGCAGGTCTGCTCAAGTGCGATTTTAACATATGTTTTTCTTTAGATAGTTATACACATTATACTAAGATATGGTACTTGAGCAAGCCTGCGCTCGATGTTTCCCAGTCGAAAAACCATCGGAAAACGCCCATATTTTGCTTCAAAACATCAATTTATCAAAATAATGCAATCTTCATGACGTCATTTCTACATTATGACGTCACTGTGGTGATAACCTTTTACACCTTTATTTCCAATATGATTTTAACTATCTTTCACCTTATTTTAAAGCTCTTTCTAAAACTTTGATTTTGGGGGGCAAAAATTGCATAAAACCGCACTTAGTCCTTTACCGCTTTTGATTGATCTATACTACATCAAATACATATTTTACGGCTATTATGAGACTGAAATAAACCAACCTTAGGTGTATGTATGTAGTAAATTAAATGACCTTTCTGCACTTAAAACTTTTTTAAAGAGTTGTCTGCCCTTTGAGAAAATTTTTAAAAAAATGCATTTTCTGAAAATATGTATGGTAAACTATGAAAGTTTTTAGCTTATTCGAAGAAAGGGAACGCTTTTGCAGCAATTTTTTACCAAGAGAAATGTGAGAAAATTACTTGTTCTAAAGAAATATATTTAAGAATGGTTCCCATAGACTTCATTGTTAATTTTAACATATGATAAAGTTATTAATATTGATATTTTTATAATACTTCAAATGTGAATATTTGTTATTTAATAAACTCCTTAACATCACTTTAAGATTTTAGTGATCAAACTTGCAATCTATTTGATATGAAATATGATAGTTATGGATGGACTCATGAAGTTGTGTTTAACTGGTAAGTTCAATGTCTGCTTTCTACTGAAACAATACCCATTTTTTCTCGACTGTGTCTTGTATTTGATTCATTTTGTTAAATGCAATAAAATTGTTCTTAATATCGATATTGTACATTCAGAGGAAAATACGATTTTCAATATTTGCTCAATTAAACGCTGTATAAAAACTCCAAAATAAAATGAAAAAAATTTTTTTGCTCAATTAAACGATGTATAAAAACTCGAAAATAAAATGAAACTAGAGCAGAGCTCGTGTCAAAGCCCCGAGTAGGTCTTCCGTTTTTGCTGCGAGTTGAAAATATATGTTATATGGTGTCAAACGATTATAATGACTATACTTTCAGTTCTGCTTTTGTTATAAAAACGTGTTGTGATTGCAATCCAGTATATAAAACGTGTTTTGAAAAAAGAAAGGAAGAAAATATTTTAGGAAAATTATTTGTCGAGCAGAGTTTATGTAATCTGTTACAGTCTTTGTTTAAAATAACTGACAACAAAGATATCTGTATGGTTCGTTTATTCGTATCCGGACACAGTGACTTTAAAATTTGCAATGTATATTTAAGCCCTGAAATATCATAAAACAATAATATAATTTATATCAAAATATAACATTAGTACAATATATATGTATTTCCATCAAGATAATATTTTTACATTATCTTACTATAATTGTACTTTAAACATTTAGCGGGAGGTAATTCTTATAATATACATGAATTACATTTCTCCAAAATAAGTCATAAAATATATTAATCAGAATAAAAAAATATTCGAAAACACTTTCTCACCATTCTATGGGAACAGGCTCATAATACGTACACCGATTGCGTGGTGAGATTAAATTGACATTGACTGATTCTGTAATTCGAACAAAATAATTCTAAAAATATTTATTACTGAAATATAATCTAATTGATCTTATAAATGACCAATTTAATCAAATATCTGATCATCATAAAATTCTTATATACAATTGATTTGAGAATCAATTAATACTATAATAGATAAACCAAATATTGATCTTTACACTGTATTCCATATAAAAAATATCTTTTCATTCCAATTCATTCATACTCATTAGTTTGTGATCATGGACGGAATTAATGTTTTCTGCAATTTATAGGATAATCAATTTATTAATAGTAAGTGTTATAGGATATTAGTATACTTAGTATAACTTACCAGAAAAAGAGCAAGGTCTGGTCCAAAATAAAATTACTTCTCAATATAAATATATAGTCTGTTCTGGTCAATGCCCAGACAAAGATTGTCAAACTTGGCGGTAAAACACATAAAGCAAAATATACAAACCAACCAAATTCAACCTGACACAAACAACCAATAAAAACCAAGATCACAAATATCCACTGACCAACTCATGATCAAGCACTGCCCTAAGGGTATATGTACATGTGTATGAATTAAAAGAAAGGGTGGATCTAACTTTTTATATGTGTAATGTTTAGATGTATTAATTACAATAACTTTATTTATTTATATTACAATAACTTTATTTATTTATTCAAATCAACAATTTTCATACTCTTACACTCTCCCCCCGGTTGCAGAATGACTTCCACGTCATTCAACTCGGAAGCTGCATATATCTGAAAAGTAACCTGGCATAAAATACATATATTTACAATTTAAAAAAATATCATGTATTAGAACACGTAGAAGCAGACACAATGTTAAGTAAAGCCATCTGGCATCTACTTCGGTCAACGTCTCGTAATGAACCATCATTCATCAACCCTTTCACAAATACTGCTCTTTGTAGCCAATCTGGTTGTGTTTGGGTCATCATGACAAACTCCTTTGTCCATGCTGGCATTTTTCTTTGTCTGGTAGATCTTCTTGGGGCTGGAGTAGGTGTATCGACATTTTCTCTGGAAGGCATTTCATCTTCAGAATCATCATATTCATTGATGTCATCATCAGTGCTATCAACATCATGGATGATATTCTCATCATCATCATCATTGTTGACATCATCCTCTGGTTCATCATCATTGATGATCTCTTCAGGTTGGTTCTCAGGCTCTCTATCCTGATGGGAAGCGTCCTCCCCTGAACCAGCGGCTGAAGCTTCCTCAGTTGTTGATTGATCGTCATCATCTAAACTGGGAGTAACTTGGGAATTTTCATTTCTAAATGCAGAGTTATCTACATAAGAAAATTCACTGTCACTATCTGAATCATTCTCAGTAATAATGCTTACTGGTTCTGCCTTCCTTCTCTTTCTAGGAATAACTGGAGGAGGAGAAGTACTTCTTGGAAGCTTTGTTCCGATAGGTAGAAGCAAATTTCTATGAAGAACTCTAGTTCTTCCTTCTCCATCCTCACGTCTGACTTTATAAACAGGAATGTCATCATTTGCTTTCGCTGAAATGACATCAATATCATCTTCCCATTTATCAGCAATTTTATGTTTGCCGTCGTATGCCACTTTCTTGACGAGAACTCTGTCACCTTCCTCTAAAGTGATGGCTCTTGCTTTTATGTCATAACGGCATTTCTGCTTATGCTGAGAAGATTGTATTGCTGTTTGTGCCTGTCTGTAAGCATCTTGCAGTCTTTGCTTCAGCTCGGATATGTACTTAGTTGTACACTTATCCTCAGAATGGCTGCTGGAAAATCCAAAGACCACATCTACTGGCAAAACTGGTTCTCTTCCAAACATTAGATAGAATGGTGTGAACCCAGTTGTATCATGTCTAGTAGAGTTATATGCGTGAACCAGTGTGTTAATATGCTTTTTCCAATTAGCTTTCTGAGCGTTATCTAATGTTCCTAGCATTGATAATAATGTCCTATTGAATCGCTCTGTAATACCATTACCCATAGGGTGATATGGCGTTGTCCTGGATTTAGAGATGCCAAATATGGAGCATAATTCCTTAATGATGTTGCTGCAGAAATTTGTCCCTTGGTCCGAATGAAGTTTAGCTGGAATCCCGTAATGAATAATAAAATGGTTATAAATAGCTTCTGCTGTTGTTTTGGCTGTTTGGTTCTTGGTTGGCACGGCAATTGAATATCGTGTGAAATGATCGGTTATGACTAAAATGTTTTGTATTCCTCCTTTCGATGGTTCAAGAGTGAGATAGTCCATGCATACAAGCTCTAGTGGCTCTGATGTTCTGATGTTGACCAATTCTGCTCTCTCATTGCTGGTCTTGCTCTTAATGCATCTTTCACAGGAGTTGATCCAATCAGAAACATCACGCTGCATCTTTGGCCAGTAAAATCTTTGCCTAATTAAGGAGAGAGTCTTATCTCGCCCTAAATGACCCATCTTGTTATGTAAGTATTCCAAAACAGTGGGATACACTGATGCAGGAGTTACATATTGCTGATGAGTATTGTCATCTACTTTGACTTCTCTGAGTAAAATACCTTCTTTTACTCTAAGTTTGGCAAAGTTCCTGTGGTAAACAAAATCATCTTCAGTAATAAGTGTCTCTCGTTTGGGTCTAATACATTCCTGTACCTTGTTTTTCCAAAAACTAACAGTAGGATCTGTGTTTTGGATTTCCATGATATCCAAATACTTTCCAATATCTGTACAAGGTTGGACTTGGTTGCAAATAGCATCATCTATAGCAAGAGATTCTGCATATGGCTGTCCAGTTGCAAGCTGGCAAATTGCCTTAATGGTGTCACTAGATACTGTTTCCACTTCCTTTAATCTGGATAGTCTATCAGCATCTATATTTGTTTTTCCTGGTTTGTAGATGATCTTGAAATTAAATGAAGCTAATGCTGAAATCCATCGATGTCCAGTTGCATCCAATTTTGCTGAAGTTAAACATAGGTAAGGGGATTATTGTCGGTGTATACTACAAATTCTTTGCCTTGAAGGTAATCTGAAAATTTTTCTGTGACTGCCCATTTAAGTGCCAAAAATTCCAGTTTGTGAGTAGGATAATTCTTTTCAGATTTACTCAATCCTCGACTAGCATATGCTATAACTCTATCCATTCCATCCTGCTCCTGATATAGCACTGCGCCTAGTCCTGTCTGACATGCATCGGTATGGAGCTTAAAAGGTTTGTCGAAGTCTGGGTAACCTAGGACGGGTGGTGATGTAAGTTTCTGCTTAATGAGGTCAAATGATGTTTGCTGTTCCTTCTCCCACCTCCACTTTGGATCCACTTTCTTACTTCTTGATTTTTTTCCTGTGGCCATGATATCTAATAAAGGTCTAGCAATTTTAGAGAAATCATGAATAAATTTTCTATAGTATCCTGCAAACCCTAAAAATTGTCTTACCTCTTCAGGATTCTGTGGAATAGGCCAGTTTTTAACTTTAGCAAGTTTATCAGGGTCTGGCTCAACCCCATGCTCGGACACAATGTGTCCTACATATTTAACCTTCTTCATAAGTAAGGAACACTTTTTGGGAGAAAGTTTAAGCCCATAATCTCTAATTCTCTGGAAAACTTGCTGAAGGCGATTAAGATGTTCCCAGAAAGATTTAGAAAATATGATTAAATCATCTAAATATATAAAACAAATTTTTAGATGAAGGTCGCCTAAACATTGCTCTTGAAGACGCTGATAGGTTGCAGGGGCGTTTGCAAGGCCGAACTCATGCGGTTAAATTCATAAAACCCAAGTGGACCAACAGTGAAGGCAGTTCTCTCCTTATGCTCCTCTGCAATTTCTATCTGATGATAGCCGGACTTCATGTCTAATACACTGAAGTAGGTGTTACCTGAAAGAGAATCTAAAATCTCTTCTATTCTAGGCAGAGCATAATTATCTTTGATAGTCCTAGAATTAAGATACCTATAGTCTATACATAGCCGCAAGGATCCATCAGGCTTTCTAACTAAAACTACATTAGATGAAAACGGAGAACGAGATGGTCTGATAATGCCTAGTAAATCCTTGATGTGAGTACGGACTTCCTCAACCAATGCTGGTGGTACTCTCCTGTACTTCTGCTTAAAAGGTATCTCATCAAGGAGTTCAATTCTGTGCTTCACTTTGTCCGTTGTACCTATGTCTGTTGCTCCTGTTGAGAATATATCCCTGTAAGAATTCAACAAATTCAAACAGTCCTGTTTTTCATCTTCTCCAATATCATCTGGGAGTTGAATTTTGGATATAATATCCTCAATTTGTTCTGAGCTTGACAAAGAGGATTTCTCAACTGTTGTGTCTTCAATAGCAACAGGCTGTATTTCGCAAATCACTCCTTTTGGGGATATTGAAATAGTCCTGGTTGTTATGTTGTTGATGGTAACAGGCATTGTTTGACACTCTTCATACACATACTGATGCAGTGTAGCTTCTATGTCTACATCAGATGGAATGCAGGATTTTTCAGATTGCTGCATCATGACAGTTACTTGATGATAAGGAATCTTCTTATCCAAGTATCCAAGAATGGTCACATGACTGTTCGGAGGGATGATAACTCTATCTGTCTCAGCACTCTTTACTAATCCTAATACATAGCCATGTCTGTGTAACTCCCTCTCTCTCAATGCTATGCATCTGAATGCTAAATACCATGGTGTGTAAATGGCTGCATCCTGCAGAAATCTTGAGCCAAACTCCTGTTTTGTCACATCCATCAGGTTCTGTAAGATGTTTGTTCCTATAAGCACTGGTACATGTGCATTATAATTGCTCTTGGGAACAACTAAAAACAGACAATCACTTAGTTTGTTCAAAGATGGAATACCAAATGGTGTTAAATCAACACATACATAGCCAAGATAGGGCATCAGTTGACCATCCGCACACTCTATATTGATAACGTCGTCCAGTGAATGAAGCTCTACATCTGAAAGGTACTGATTATAAAATGCTTCGCTTAGAGTGGATACTGTTGCTCCTGTATCTAGAAGAGCTGTACATTGTACATCATTGATGGCCACTGATATTTCATTTGGTTTTCCAATTAGTTGTTTTTCTCTGGGACTCTTGATCCTCTCGCCAACCCCTTGTCCCCAGGTGCTGACGTGTTGTAGTTTAAAGCCTGGCGCCTGTGGTTGACTAAAACTCTGCATCCCACAGCGATATGGCCTACCTGTCCACATCTATAACAAGTAGGGGGTTCTCTAACTCTGGAACTCTGAGGTTCCTTAGCAACATCTGTACTTTGGGGCTGAGGAAATCTGGGATATTGCCTATATCCTCCTCTGTATCCTCTTTCCTGTCTGCCTCTCTGATATGGTTGTCTTGGTGCCCTATAAGGCTGGGGCATAGGAGTATAAGAATACTCTTTTTCTTTCATACTTCTGACCTCAGTGGTTAACTGATTAATCTTAGCTTCTATGCTATCGAATCTGTCAGCTGACTGATCTTTCACTGTTGCAGCTTTTGCTGTAGCTGATTTCTTTTCTGTAGTTTGTGGATGATGTTCAATCTCTAATTTTCTCACAGATGTTCTCAATTCATCGAATGATTTGCATTTATCATATAGATGTCCACATATATCTTTAAGTGAAGGTCGAAGTCCCTTAAAGAACATGGTTCTTAGCATCTCCTCGAACTGACTACGGTCAATGAGGTTTTTCTGTATGGCCTTATTCAGAATATCCTCCAATCTACAACTCCATCTTGCACATTCTTCATCCTCTCTCTGTCTAGCACTGTAAAACTCTGACAGAATGTCCTCTTTTTCAGCCACTGTGCCATAAATACTGTCTAGCTTCTGTATAATTGAGGATATTCGTGCTCCTGGTCCAAGATGCATTACCACTCGACTTGCTTCTCCTTTAAGTGAGCGTCGTATAGCATGATGAATGACATCTGGACTATAAGACTCATTATAGAGACATTCCACCTCATATCTCCAAACTTCATACGTGGCATCATTCTTAGAATCTCCGGAGAAAAGTGGAATTTTAGGGAACTGACTAGGAGGTAGAGATTTAGCAGGTTGTGAAGAAGCAGAGGCAGTATCAGTACTTACAACCTCTTCCTTGATCTTCTTCTCCTGAACAGCAGATGACATCCATGATAAAAAATCTTCAGCTGAATCAGCTTTTGGTTTCATCTTTAGCTGCTTGAGTGCAGATACCACTTTGGCTATCTCCTCTGTTGACATTGATTCCTCAGTGTCTGACATGGTGGGAAATTGTATGATTGTAGCTAACACAAGTAATATTGAATGTATCAAAGAAAATTCACACAAATTCATGCAATAATACAATGCATGTATAGATGTATCGAAGTAGATGTTGGTATAAGCAAATGAGTAACTAAATTTCACACAGAATGACTTTCAGCAAGAATAGGCAAATTCAGCAATGTGAATTGTTTTGAATCAGGAGGGTAGTTCAAAATGAACCATACATAATTTGGACAGTATGCAAAAGGCACAATAAATTAATGCAAGCAACAGCTGATAATGTTTCTTTAAGTAAATGAATCAAAGAAATAAATAAGTTCTACCTGAAAGATAAGATTCAGTTCAAATATAAAGATGACAATAAACAAATGACGAAAGAATTCAATAAATCTTTTTCTTTATTGAAATATACGAGAAAAAATACCGAGATGAATGGAAACAGCGAATTTCCTCGATTACACTTTGTTTACTTCCGGTGAAACGCAATTATTACGGAAACCGAGCCCGATTAGATTTTTTTTAACGGCAAAACCCGAACCCGATGATTTTTGAACGGCGAAAACCGAACCCGATGATTTAGATACGAGTAGAAATAATATAAACAATGGAGATAAAGCTTAAAACTAAATTAAAGGGGAAATTAATTAAATGTGTGTTTTAAATACTGTGTATAGCTATCAAACAACACAGCAACCACTTAGACTGATAATACTACAACTCTGCGACAGAAAACTTGTTCAACACTGAACTCACCATCAAAACAAACAACGATACAGACTAACTCAATCAACCGGCAAAGTAGTCAAAATCTCACGCCAGTCTCGTCAATAAACTGTCAAAAGTCTTGAGAGTATACAGCAAATAGTTTTCTAATTAGCTTTTATAACGTTAATTAGTATATTTGGAAATACAAGGGAAAACAATATGGGTTGTGCGCAAATTGTTAATGTTTTCACTTACACTGCACTGTACCCACACTTCCTTTCTTGCTATTGTTGTTCTTAATTTCAAATTCAAATGATCAATACACAGTAAAGGCAAAAATATATCTCAAAAAAAAAAATGGTTTAAGGATAGTGGCCAAACGCAACCCTGTCTCAATCAATATTACACAGGTATTTAAATCCGGATAACTTATACTAAAGTGCACTGTCTAACTAAAGAAATCACAGATTTACATGCTTTGTGGTATACCAATTCTTTCAACAGTTTTATGAATTATAATAAATCAAGACTTGTCTACCTTGAGGTAAAGTATGCATATATGCGCGCGCACAAATTACTAATGTCAATATGGTGCACCAAAGTCTTATATCTATACGACTCACCAGGTGAGATACACAGTTTGTTTGCACGTGCTGATCCTAGGAATAACAATAGATGCGCGGATCCCAGTCAATTTAGGAACACAGGCGCGGAACACTAGTCATGGTTCAATAGGAATACACTGGCAATGGTCGTCATGGTTCACAGTTTACTGGGTAGGGTTGGTGAAGTCTTTCCAGCTCCAATTACATATAAAGTCAACGTGTCCCAACGTGGGCGCCAAAATGTTACAGTCTTTGTTTAAAATAACTGACAACAAAGATATCTGTATGGTTCGTTTATTCGTATCCGGACACAGTGACTTTAAAATTTGCAATGTATATTTAAGCCCTGAAATATCATAAAACAATAATATAATTTATATCAAAATATAACATTAGTACAATATATATGTATTTCCATCAAGATAATATTTTTACATTATCTTACTATAATTGTACTTTAAACATTTAGCGGGAGGTAATTCTTATAATATACATGAATTACATTTCTCCAAAATAAGTCATAAAATATATTAATCAGAATAAAAAAATATTCGAAAACACTTTCTCACCATTCTATGGGAACAGGCTCATAATACGTACACCGATTGCGTGGTGAGATTAAATTGACATTGACTGATTCTGTAATTCGAACAAAATAATTCTAAAAATATTTATTATTGAAATATAATCTAGTTGATCTTATAAATGACCAATTTAATCAAATATCTGATCATCATAAAATTCTTATATACAATTGATTTGAGAATCAATTAATACTATAATAGATAAACCAAATATTGATCTTTACACTGTATTCCATATAAAAAATATCTTTTCATTCCAATTCATTCATACTCATTAGTTTGTGATCATGGACGGAATTAATGTTTTCTGCAATTTATAGGATAATCAATTTATTAATAGTAAGTGTTATAGGATATTAGTATACTTAGTATAACTTACCAGAAAAAGAGCAAGGTCTGGTCCAAAATAAAATTACTTCTCAATATAAATATATAGTCTGTTCTGGTCAATGCCCAGACAAAGATTGTCAAACTTGGCGGTAAAACACATAAAGCAAAATATACAAACCAACCAAATTCAACCTGACACAAACAACCAATAAAAACCAAGATCACAAATATCCACTGACCAACTCATGATCAAGCACTGCCCTAAGGGTATATGTACATGTGTATGAATTAAAAGAAAGGGTGGATCTAACTTTTTATATGTGTAATGTTTAGATGTATTAATTACAATAACTTTATTTATTTATATTACAATAACTTTATTTATTTATTCAAATCAACAATTTTCATACTCTTACAAATCGTTTCAAACATTCTTTAAAAAATTAGATGTTTAATGGCGAGTTAAATTTTCAAAGGGTAGCAAGCATTGTTATAAACAGTGTGTACTCATGATTCATGTCAGGAATTGTATTTCTTTTTTAAACTGAACCCGCCTACGAAACACGTAAACTTTTCTCAAAGATAACTTCTATATTAAAATATTTCAAAATTTTTGAAGACTATGTACAAGTTTAGAATTGCAAACTGACAAAATTTACAGACCCTAAAACGTACTACTACACCAAAAAAGCGTGCGGCCTACGTGCGAGAAACGTTTCGTGTAAACCTTTTAGAGTTTCATGTAAACCGTTCAGCGTTTCGGGCAAAGCGTGTAAATCGTTTCGAGCAAAGCGTGCGAGAACCGTGTGAAACGTTCGTCAGATTTCATTCGGAACTTTAAAGTTAATTGTTTGAAAATGGCGCCCGTGTTTTACATTACTTTAACAAAATTGAACGAATGTTTAACAAACAAAAGAAAGGTATATGTATTAAAAGACGACTAGTTACAGAGTACATGTATATTTAACGTTTTCATGCGATGTTTCAGTACTGAAACAATATTAAAATTCGCTATACATAAAAATATTAAATACAGTTAGCGAAACATGATTTCTATTGGAACAAACCTAAATCAACTTTAACTTGCACGATCATGTTTTGATGAGCATGTATTTTTATTATTTATTTACATCAATAACTCTTACTGAGACCATTCGGCTGTGTACAAGCAGCACACATAACCTCGGACATTGGGTGAGTCCTGCACCTGGCTGAACCTGTCAATCAAACTCTGTGTATTTGTTTTCATTGGATGGTCAGGCGTCTCTCTTTTGTCAAAAGCCAATGGAAAATTAAAGTCTTCAAGGAATCGGAATCAGTATTTGATGAAGCACACAATTTAAATGATAGAAACTTTATTAATTATTTGAACAAAATCAAATGTAAACATAGAAAGGAAATAAAAAAAATAATTATTATTGGAATCTATACGCATGGTACTTAATTCAAATAGATTATATTATGATTTTATTATTTTATGTAGTAAAATCACCCTTCCAACTGTTACTCAATTACATAACAATTGATGACCTGGGCTAGAATGTTCTGAGCTGTGTGCGCTGAAGCGACACATGATTCTCTGTCGCATGCGGCAATTGAATTAACACAGACTGGCCGAATAAACAAAGGGGTGGGAAAGTGAAACAAAATGTTACACATAAGAAGAAATCACCAAAAATTATTTTCGACAGATCTTGCTATCTTTTCTCCAATTAAAAAAAAATACAGCGCGATCACCTGTCAGCGGGGCGGGAGGAGTGGGGGGGGGGGGGCAGCAATGAGTTCGCTTCCACAATGAAACTACAGAAGTGATTACTATGTGACCGATAGTTGTTTAAACTCATGTGAATATTTTTTTAAATAATCATCGAATGCCTCAATTCAAGGCATTCCTTTATCGTTCTAGCGCCTACCGCAAACATGTAACACGGAACTTTGATTTTAATTTGAATTGATTTTTAAACTATCTTGTACTCTATCGTATAAATCAATGCTTAATCAACTGTACAAGTAAAAAAAAAATTATCTTTTCATCTTAAGGTAGCTCCATACTCGTAAAATTCTCTGAGGAAAGTTGAAAAACCGAACTGATTTCGACTTAATAGACTTAAATGTCATCAATTGTTAGAAAAAATATACATGTCATCACACTTTTTGAGATGCCAGATAAACATAAACTAAAGCATATTTTAGCATTAGAAAAATGTATTTTTTCTGTTAAAAGTAAAATCTTGTAGGCAGAAATTTGTTTTTCTTATTTAATTTTAATGTCAACTTTATCAGAAAACTTAAATTACAAAAATATTTTAAAATTAATCGTTGGAATAAGAAAAACTATAGCATTTAGACATACAACTGAGAGAAAAGTCAGAAAAAGAGTTATTTCCCCTTTGCATAGATAAAATATATAAAAATTTGGAAATTTAGTATAAAATTAAGTGCGAAAATATCTTTAACCTACCAATAATTCTAATTACATCCATGTGATTATATTCACAAAAAATAAATAAAACTATCTTGCACAATTTTTAAAGAATTCAAAATTTTACAAAAAAGTGTGACGTCACAGAACACTGGATCTACTTTAAACCAATAAAATAGTTGAAAACATAATAAAATATAGTTGTGTCCGTGCAAAATATGAAACATAAACGCGTCATAAGGTACATGTAGAAGAACACGAACCGACCGCGGATCACAAATCCACTCGCGCCGGTGTTATATAGTGCCTTTTCCCCCTAGCCATCTTTCCCCCCGGAAAAATGGCTATATAGCAGTTCTTCCCCCCGGAAAAATGGCTATATAGCAGTTTTTCCCCCATGGAAAGCTGACTATATAGCAGTTTTCCCCCCATGGAAAGCTGACTATATAGTGGGCTTTCCCCCTTTTTATAGCCAGATTACCCCCAGGAAAACCTACTATATAGTGGATTTTCCCCCATTTTTACTTTCCGGCCATGTTTATTGCGGACCATTCGTGACAATAATTTGCAATAACTGATATGATATTAATTTCTCACAAAAAAGGATAATTATGGCATTTATTAATACATAGAATAAAATACATGGTTTTTCAACCCCATATATGAACTAAGGCATGCGCCTTCATAACATGCATGCGTCATCATCGTTTATTTCACCTGTTCTCACCCCTTTTTGGAACACCTTTTTCACGGATTTCGGAATACCTCGAATCTTTTTCATCTAATCGATGCTTATATACAGTTTTGACTTCGACGTTATGAACACGTGAGAACACATTTGAGTGAAAATACGCCGGTTTGGAAATTCAATTGTTCTAATGTATTACCATCAATGTATAAGCTTCTCCCAGGGAACTAACTGACCAATCTTGACTTCATTTTGTAGAGGAAGGGTATAAAAAGTGGAAACGTATTACTCCCTTCGTCCAAAAGGCTATCGATTTTAAATTAATACCGTTAGAATTGACGATCTTAAAAACAATTATTTCTTCTTCTAAATATCAAACGGGAGACAGGATGCAATGATATGATGAGAAACTGAAATGTTTTAGTTTTACTTTGATTGATGGGGTTCTAAATCATGTTTAAGGGGTATTTTAATTATGTATTAAAAGCATGTGTAAAGTTAGTGTTTACCATTTCGTTTTAAAGTTACGCATATTCATATTTTTAAGCACATTTCTACGAAACGCTAGATATTATGATGTAAACATTTTAAAAAACAATGAAATGTCTTCACAACCAGAACAATGGCGGTATCTTTGCTGGTTACTTTGGAAAATGTGAAATGGAGCCTGAACTAACTTTATGTTTATATTGTCACTCACTATTTGCTAATTTTTCCACTTTTAAGTTTGCAACGTGATTTATAAATATACAATTTTGAAAACGATGCTATATAAATCAAGATATACGATTCAATTACCTAAAAAAATTATACTATTTGTTTCATATTTTTGCAATACAGATTTACTTGTGTACCATATTATTAAACAAGGGGAAATTTAAAAAAAAAAACCAAAAAAAAAAAAAAAAACAAACCAAAAAAACAACCAACACATATATTGTGATGAGCTGACTTTTTTTTTTAAATATAAGCTTGTTCTTCTAATCAACTAACAAGTAAAAAAGTCGTATAAGCGCTTAGGTTGGTTATTCATTTTTGATTTTCGGTTTCTCCTTTTATGAATTGATTTATTTATCTAATTATTTATTATATCATTAGTCATCTTATGAATTGATTAAATGTTTTGAAGAATGATAAATTTTACCCGCGTACCTTTTTAAAAAAAAAATTGTTCGTAAATTACAAAAAAAAGCAGCAGAATTAATCGTAATTTTCAATCATTTTGATAAAGAAATATATGAGTGATTGTGTACAGTATTTTTAAATGATGTTTTTACTTTTAAAAGACCGTAAAAATATGTTCATGTGGTCATCTATAGTTTTTGAGATATGGGGCCCTAAAAAATACATATTCTTTATAATTGGATTTCAAACATCGGGCTCGAAAACAACAAAGGCCCTACCCTGCATGGGGGCATTTTCGGTGTCATCCACTAGTGGTATACCACTATCACTGTGAAAATATGGTTAATTAGTCATCTCTAGAATTTGAGATTCGGGTCCTCACTTATAGAACACTATTCAATCATTATAATGGGGTTTTAAACATCGGGCCCTGAAACATCAAGGACCCTTACCCTGAGAGCTGAAATTTTCAGAGTCATATGCATCAAGTGGTAAACCACTGCCTCTATAAAAATATGGTAATATGGTCATCTCTAGTTTATGAGACATTGGACCCTAAAGAATATGCATTGTAATTATTATAATAGGATTTTAAAAATCGGGCTCTGAAACATCGGAAACAAAATTTCTCTAAAACAGAGGTTTAGCCTGGATGAAATTTTCACAAACAGACAAACAGTCTGATAAATTTATCAAGAAATTCTTAAAACATTCTCGTTTAATACATTTTCAGAACACAGAATTATGCATATAAGTGTATAACTTGTAAAACTTTTTTCAATAAATTACCTAAATTAAGTTCTCTGTGTAATTCCATTACACACATGTTCAACTTTCAGCATTGTCTATAAAAATTAAAAATCGGCAAAACGAAACTTAACCTGTACAGATGAATGCAGATATACATGTATGCAACCTGGGAGTGTAGAAACATTGATTTTAATCCTTACTGGATTTCCATAAATATTTTTTATAAAATCTGAACCAGAAACGTGAGGGAGAAACCCTACTATGGGGGAAATGTTACTATATAGTAGGTTTTCCGGGGGGGGGGGAAGCTACTATGGGGGAAAAACTGCTATACAACACCGGATCTCCTCATGCAGCCATGTGCGAGGGATGATCATCATTTAAAGGTTTAATATTTTGTCCGGGGGGGGGGGGGGTGTTGATTTAAAACATTATTTGTACAGTTTTTAAAGTAGTTTACATAAAAAAAAAACAACCATTAGTTTATGTCTAACGATTTTTCCGATTTGGAGTAATGTCGTTCAATCATATTCATTTACACTCAAATATTTAATTAAATATATACAAGTAGGACAAACTTTTATAACATAAAATTAAAACAGTTCTTGTATATACGGCATAAATATTAACTCAAACACATTCATATGCAGGTAGGTGTAAGTCGCGGTGTGCGAATCTTGTGTATAAAATAACCGCTTACCGCTAGGTAATGCAGCCGTGGCTGATTTCCTCGGCCGTGTGCGAAGGATAGATTACGTAAAGGTACAACGCACAGAAACGCACAGCTCAGAACCAAGGAAGATTTGCAGTATAATGACCTTACTCTATCAAAAGAAGTTATTTATTTTAAACTTAAACCCCACAATTGATCTATGTCTATTATTAGTCCCCTACCGGTTTCACCGGAGGGGACT
Source organism: Magallana hongkongensis (assembly GCA_015776775.1). Lineage (NCBI taxonomy): Eukaryota > Metazoa > Mollusca > Bivalvia > Ostreida > Ostreidae > Magallana > Magallana hongkongensis. Next base: position 18,997 of record VIAA01000320.1, read on the forward strand.
ATAGCTTTCCTCTGCGTCCGTCAGTCCGTCTGTCCGTCCGTCCGTCCGTCTGTCTGTCCGTCTGTCTGTCCCACTTCAGTTTTCCACACATTTTTTCTTTATGCGTTTGAGGAATAATATGAAATTTGCTGAACAGCTTCAAAATGTCAAACTACAGACCAAGTTTACACTTTCGTAGCGTCTAATTGACATATTTTCGAGAAAATTAATTCTTTATATTCCAATTTTTTTTAATGTTCGGGTTCGTTATCGGGCTCGGTCTGTATCAAATAAACGAGGAAAGTATGTTGTCAGTAATAATATCGTGCATTTCTTGGATCATTCCTTTTATTGTTTCTAACAAACAAATAAGTTCTGTAAAATAGTGTCAAGCATTGTGTTGTAATTTTAATCGACAGGGTTTTATGTATTATTACAATCGGGTTCGTTATTGGGTTGGTCTGTTGAGACGGTAAGACATGATATTCTGCATAACAGTGCATTGTTTTCACAAATTTCTACAAACCGGTAGGGGACGTGTATTGCTTATGCAATACTCTCAGAATGTTTGTTGATTTAGAGATTGACATTGCTTTTATTAATTAAATGAACTATTTCTTACTTGACATCCAATCGTTTAACCCACAAAAGATTTTGTGCAATCAAAACTAAAACAATTCTTGAGTTCGCGGCTAAATAAACTCATATATGAGAGACGCAACTCTCGTGTATTAGATAACCGCTGACCGCTAGGTATTCCAGCCGCGAGCATGGTGACCGATTTTCTCGGCCGCGAGCAAGGGAGAGCTTACGTAATGGTACACACACACATGCAGCTCTGATTCAAGGTAGATTTTAAATGCATGGAGTTAATAACTAAAATGTAATGCATAGAGTTTTTTAATTTCATATTTTGTGGTTTACTAGAAAAGAAAAAGAATGTTTTGTTTTCCAATTGCCGTTTTTAATGATTGTGCACTATAAGAACCTAACAACAATGACTTAAACTCCTAAAGAAAAAGCTTATACTCCAACATAAAAAATTTCTTATGAATTAATGCCTCCTGTATAAACCAGCATACTTTCTGGGGCAACTTTATGCCAGTTATACGCACAAATACTTTCGTTAACTTGTCAAATAAAAACAGGTACATGTCAACATGTAAAACTTTTAACACTCATACTACACAAATCACTTACAAAATTATATTGTTACGACCTGTATGAGATCCCAACAAACAACTTTTCCAGCGACAGCCATATCAAAATCCAAACCGTTTTTGAGTTATTAAGCAAAAACTTTTAGGGACTATTGGCCCTTAATTCAAGGGGCCAGCCCCTTTTTATTGGTGTCAAATGAAAGCCCTTGATATTCTGCACAACTTTTATTCTACATGTCTTAACAAAATATTTTTCGTTAAAAAGATATAAAGGAAAAAATGTCTAAATTTTTGCACTTTTTGGAATCCTGTTTTTTGACCCCCTACCTTTTCCTAAAAAAAAACGTAATCTAAAAACAAAAACCGATGTGCACCACTACAATGTCTCTGCTATTCAAATTTGTTGGATTCCCATTCCCTGCTATCATAGTCTCGGAGCCTTTGTCTGGAAATCAAAGGCCCTTAAAATAGTGTTTTGTTAGTCCATTAGCCCTGAAAATTTGAGCAAAAACCGTTCACAAATGAGCACGATATTAAGCCTCAAACTTCGCGTCTAGGAAGAAAAAAGAAAAAAGAAAGATAAGAATAATCTTAACCAGCACAATAATAGAAAGGTCTTCCGTTGGAAACGGAAGACCTTAAAAGAAATTAGAC